>CATNWA010017996.1:20000-163568 GCA_951230385.1 Staurois parvus | reverse complement strand
AGCAATGTTTTTAGTGTAATTTGCAGAAACAATTCTTTAAAAAAATGTTTTTTGAACCCCATAGGGCCTCGGGCTGAACAGCGGCTACTATATAGGATACTACACACTCCCAGGATCCCTCACACCCTTCGTAGCCAATTTATCATCTACAAGCAACGTCAATGTAACCGGAGACGTTGGGCATTTAAAGTGGACCAACTACATCCAGAAGATGTCAAAATGGAAATATAGGTGAGATTCCACTGTGTTCAGCGCTGTGGTAGTAATATATATATATATTTTATCTGACCAATTCTGAACTAATTTAAAGGGAAAGTATTGTGAACATATATTTAGAGGTTTTTTTTATTCTTATTTTATTAAATTTCAAATTTCAACATATTTCGTACATTAATGATCCACTATCATATCATTACACAACAAAGTACAAATACTAAATCTCAAACTTTTACTTTCCCCCACTCAAAACCACCCCCCCCCACCCTCCCATCCCCCCTCTCCCCCCCACCTTCTTCTCCTAGCTCCACGTTCTTCTCAGCTCAGGAATCCTCAGGCTTTCCACCTCCCCTTTTTATCCATTTTTTATACTTTTTGATTATCCACCTCCTTCAATTCAACATATATATTTGATCTCCTAAACTCTTCCCATTTTTCACACCTTTTACAGAACCTCTCCATTTTATCTTCATCCATATGATGAAGTTCCTCCATTCTATACATATAATCCACCCTTTCCTATCCAATCTTCTATTTTCGGTACCTCTTGTTCCCTCCAGAACTTGGGTATCAGTCCCTTTGCTGCATTTATAAGATCGAATAATAACCCCGAGTGGAAAAGTGGAAAAATATTTAGAGTTCTTACACAAATTAACGGGATCCATATCAACAAGCCGATTTACTTTACAAAAGAATTTCCTATATATTTTCATCAAGATTAAAAATAGGACACATAGCCATCATTAGCTGAACCACCATAGTGATTATACTCAAGTCAACAACACATTCTAAGAAAATTGAGCTATCAATAAAAAGACTACCTTCAATATATTCTCAGAGGACGTGTTGTGTCTTTCTTGGTCCTTTCCTATTTTACCAAAACCAGAATGGGTTAGTAGAGTTAGGAGGCCTCTGTGTGTACAAATGTTGAGGTATGTGTCTTTCTTTCTTCGTTCTTTCCTATTATACCAAAACCAGAATGGGTTTAGTAGAGTTAGGATGCCTCTGTGTGTACAAATGTTGAGGTATGTGTCTTTCTTGTCCTTTCCTATTATACCAAAACCAGAATGGGTTAGTAGAGTTAGGAGGCATCTGTGAGTACACATGTTGAGGTATGTGTCTTTCTTGGTTCTCTCCTATTTTACCAAAACCAGAATGGGTTAGTAGAGTTAGGAGGCCTCTGTGTGTACAAATGTTGAGGTATGTGTCTTTCTTTCTTCGTTCTTTCCTATTATACCAAAACCAGAATGGGTTTAGTAGAGTTAGGAGGCCTCTGTGAGTACAAATGTTGAGGTATGTGTCTTTCTTGGTCCTTTCCTATTATACCAAAACCAGAATGGGTTAGTAGAGTTCGGAGGTCTCTGTGTATACAAATGTTGAGGTATGTGTCTTTCTTGGTCCTTTCCTGTTATACCAAAACCAGAATGGGTTAGTAGAATTAGGAGGTTTCTGTGTGTACAAATGTTGAGGTATGTGTCTTTCTTGGTCCTTTCCTATTTTACCAAAACCAGAATGGGCTAGTAGAGTTAGGAGGCCTCTGTGTGTGTACAAATGTTGAGGTATGTGTCTTTCTTCGTCCTTTCCTAATATACCAAACCAGAATGGGTTAGTAGAGTTAGGAGGCCTCTGTGTGTACAAATGTTGAGGTATGTGTCTTTCTTCATCCTTTCCTAATATACCCAAACCAGAATGGGTTAGTAGAGTTAGGAGGCCTCTGTGTGTACAAATGTTGAGGTATGTGTCTTTCTTCATCCTTTCCTAATATACCAAACCAGAATGGGTTAGTAGAGTTAAGAGGCCTCTGTGTGTACAAATGTTGAGGTATGTTTCTTTTTCTTAGATGATTCTCCAGAAAATGAAACTTCTACGGACACTCCATTGACAACAACACATGGACCCTTCACCACACGCGCTCCACAACCAATACCTCTTCTTTCATACTGTCTTCAGGTAATGGAAAGACGAGAGGAAATATTCAAAGTAGTATAAAACTAGGCATGAGGGATCCTTAGATCTTCTTTCTAAAACATGATCTATGATCCTGGATTGTTTCTTGGATACACAGAATATAACTGGATACTAACATTTACAGGTAAAGGTGATCCAGGGAATATCCGATTGACTCTCGGGGGATCAGGAAGGAATTTTTTCCCCAGCAGGAGCAAATTGGATCGTGCTTTGCTGGGGTTTTTTTTGCCTTCCTCTGGATCAACTGTGGGTATAGGATTATAACTTTTATTTTTAATGTTTGAACTGGATGGACTTTTGTCTTTTTTTCAGCCAGACTAACTGTTATGATCCGCCAGGTGGTGCCTCTGGCTGCCCACTTGACAGACCTACCCAAAGCGTGGAGTCTAAGTCCCGGTCTGTGCTTTCACCAGGGCAACTGATGGTGGGGATGGACTTGTAACAGACCAGGACCAGGTCACGACCTCTGAGCAGGCCCACCAGTGGCAGAGGGAACCTCTGGGGATGTTTAGGTACCGGGAGAGCCAGTTGTGAGGAGGCAGGCAGGACCTAGCAGGATGGATCACAAGCAGTGGTCCCTTGGGATAAGCGAGGTACAGAATCGGCAGGCGGAGAGTAGTCAGGTCACACGCAGGGTCATCAGGATAAGTCAGTCCGCAGATAGGTCAAACAAGCCGGGGGTCAGGAGAGAGGCAGGCAGAGTAGTCAGGACAATCGGGGGCAAACACAGGAGAAGGCAGCGTAGTCAGGACAATCTGGGTCAAACACAGGAGAAGGCAGCGTAGTCAGGGCAATCAGGGTCAATATCACAGGTTCAGGAATTCAGGATCACAGATAGACCTTGCGGCAATCTATGACAGTGCAGGGCATCTTTAAATATCGCGCCCTGCACTGTCATTGGCCGCCCAGGACGCGCCCCTGGCTGTCATTGGCCACCCAGGGCGCGCCCGCGGCTCCCACTGCGCACGCGCAAATTCCTGTCAGCCGCAGCCCGCCGGAACCTGGTGCTTGTATCCCGGCGCGGACTGCCGCTAGTGCGCGTGCGCCGGAGAAGGCGCCGCGGTGGTCCCTGACACTAACTATGCAACTGTATATATGATGAATCCTACCGTACCACTGCTCCAACAGATTCAGCTCAACAGTCTCCACCTATGGGGGAGACTATGATGAAATTGAAATGAAAATTTGGCAGTGGTTATAAATGTTTGGTTTGGCAGTAGTATCAGATACTGGGAGGACAACTTGGATAACAATTCTGCAGATTTTGGGTTGCAAGGATGATGGAGCAGAGTTTTCCATTTTACTCTCCTCCGGTACAAATTTACATATGGTGTACAGGTTATAAAACTTTTTTGATGATTTTCTGAAATTTTTTTTTGTGTGTGTACAACGTTTTCCCATGAAACATCCCAATGAATTCTGCAGTATTTCCATAATTAGTATAAAATGAACAACAGTTTGAAAGCCAACAATAAAACAACAAATTGATACAAAATTGCCACTTTTAGGGGCTTTCAAGGAGTTTGCTTTGGTTTTTATGAGATTATTGTAGGATTTGGGGGGCAGTTCATTTTTATTAATATGAAAAAGAGAGGAAGGCGCCTCTAAGTGCAGTATTGACAATTTATTTAGTAAACAATGGATACATTGCACTTACAAGATACATAGTTAAAAAGACTCATCATGTGATGTAATTAGATCCAGGTGGGACATCCAGCCGTCCAGCAGCAAACTCTGTCTATAGGATCAGGAAGTAGAGCCCAGGATCAGGATCATTTTTATTAATACAATTAATATGTAATGGAACATTATGAAAGGGACGTTTGGAATTTCTTTAGTTTGTCGTGGTGGGCAGGCTTGTCATATTTTGGTTAAAAATGTCAAAACTGGAGAAATAATCTATTGTCTCTGGGCAGTATAATTTTTGATCATGGGATTCAACTAAAAGACTTCTAGATTTGAAATCCCAAGGTTTTCAATATTCACCATATCCAAAATGTATCTTTGGTAGATGCAAGATCATTTAACTGATATTGGATTGGGTGTTTTGTGTTTGTTTTTTTATATCATCGTTGCTCTTTATTTTAATCTTTTAAATAGGTCACATTTGTACACACGGTCTAAAAATGTACTTTAACTGGGTCTTTTTAAGTTGTATTTAAACCACTTCCCGTTCGGGGGAGCCGCTGTATATAAACTACCGGATGGTGGCAGTGCAGGGGCAGGTTGCTTTTTCATAAATGGCGCCCGCCTTTTTGGATTGTGCGCGCTCCCTGGCAGCGTGTGGCACCGCGATCCAGTGCCCACTGTGTCTGGAGGAGCAGTGCAGGGGTTGGTGGCTGTTTATAAACGTCCTCCCGCTTCCCTGCTTGTCTGGAGGACAATCGCTGTATGGGACCACTGTGTGAGGTCCCAATCATGTGATCACTGATTGGCCAATCATCAGTGATCACATGAAGAGTAGTAAGCAAGATGTCACTTCTGACATCATTGCTTACTACATGTGAAATCTGTGAATGTTCACAGAGAATCACATGGTACAAGGCTATTCACAACAGCCTTGTACCATGTGACAAGCTGTGACCAATCTCAGCTCACACAGTATTTCTCAATGGCTGCAAGAATGCAGCCAGAGAGAAGGAGAAATGATTGCTTTTACAGCCTTTATGGGTATAAAAGCAATCAATGTAAAAAATAAAAATCTTCATCACCCCCTCACAAGCAGTGTAGTGTCACTATAGTGACACTGTACTGCTAGGGTGACAGTATGTTAAAAAAAAAAACCCATAAATAATAATATAAAAAAATAAAATAAAAATATAAAACATTTTTTTTTTTTAAATTATAATTTTTGGTTATAAACTAATTTGGGTTATTTTTTTTTTTCACTAAAAAGAAAACTGAATAAATTTTGGACAAGATTTATGAAGAAAGATTATTTATTTGCAAAATCTTATAAGAAAAACAAATTTTTTTCTACATTTTTGGACTTTTTTCATTTATATAGCAAAAAAAAAAAAAATCCCAGTGGTGAGTAAATACCACCAAAATAAAGTTTTATCTGTCTCAAAAAAATGCTAAAAAAATTCATATCGGTACAGTGTTGCATGACCGCGCAATTGTCATTCAAAGTGTGACAGCGCTGAAAGCTGAAAATTGGCTTGGGGGGAAAGGGGTAAAAATGTCTGGACCGGAAGGGGGTAAAAGTGTCCGAACTGGAAGGGGTGAAAAGCTGATATAATCTACACCAATTAAGGCAGACCCATGTTTATTAAACATCAAAGATTTAATAATTTTTTTTTTTTTTTTTTTTGCTTTTTGCATAACATCTTTGCTTTAGATCTCCTCTACCCATATGGATCCGCCATCGACAATATCAATCCAAAGGAACTTGATGGAGGATCTCCAATAATATTTTCCTCCAGACAAATCCCACTTTTTGGAAGAAGTTACTATTATCTTTTTGTAAGCATCACGCTTGATATTTCTTTTCCTCATTTATTTTGGATTTAATTTCTGAAACATTCTTATAAAATTCTCTTACTATCATGAAAGGAGGCTTGATTCTTATCAGTATATTAAACAGTCATGCCTATGTATTAGGTAATTAGCTACCATTCTTGGACTGTATATTGCTGTGGGTGCAAAAAAAAAACAAAATCTCCAATAATACATCTTTTCAGAAACATTCCACTTTTTGGAAGACATTACTTTTATCTCTAATGTGAGTATATTGCTGGAACAAAATCTCTTTTGTTTATCTAATTCTATTTTTTTTTTTTTTTCAAATATACGTATTTTCAAAATGAGGCTTCACCAATAGAATTTATGTTTACGGGTCACACACTCACCTCCCTCTATTAACCAATTAGGAACCATTCCCCACAAACACTACATTGCAAAAATATATTTTTTTTCTCTATTTTCTCCTTCACAGGTGAACAATAATGGCCTGTTGTCATTCAACTCACCAATCAGTCAATATACACCACAAGCTCTTCCTGTGTCATTTGGAAACCCGTTCCTGGCCGTCTTCTGGACAAATGTTGATAATAGATTGGCGGGGGATATATTTTACCGTGAGAGCACTGATCCCGCTCTTCTGTCCCGGGCCACCTCCGATATCAGAACGTACTTCCATGTCGTGAATTTCACGGCTCAGTGGGTGTTTGTAGCCACATGGCACCAAGTTACTTATTTTGGATCTTCAACAAACAGGGTAAAGATATTACTACAATGGCTTTTTTTTTTTTTGTTTTTTTTTTTACCTTTAAAATGTCTTTCACTGTTCCAACCAGGAGGGTATATTATGGTATCTAGACTTTTATATCTGGCTAGGAAGTCGATAGCAAGGTACCGGTTATCATCGGCTCCTCCGACTAGTAAGCAATGGATAATGTTCAGGGGCGGACTAACCATTTGGAAACTCGGGCACTGCCCCCCCCCTGGTACCTTTTTCATAGACTTTTTTGAGTTTGGGCAAGGACACAGGGGCCCCATGATCCCCTATTGCCCGGGGCCCCATGAGTTGTCAGTCCGCCCCTGATTATGTTACTTCTTTACTCTTGCGGGAGAAAAACTCACGTACCAACATCGCAATGCTTATCGCACGTTCCAGCAGGTATGGCAGGGTTGGCTGGATACTGTATATATAAAGAGACAAAAAGAGGGCGCACGGGCCTAGTGCATTCCTTTAAAGATGAGATTTATTGATAAAAAGTAAAATACTCACAAGAGAAATAAAATCAAATGGAAAGCATGTCACAAGGGATGCAATGTAGTCCAAAATCCCTGAAGGTAGTCTGGTGGGCGACTGTAGACCTCTGGATAGCTGGTTTTTTTCGAGGTTGTACCTCTTCCTCAGAGCCAGTGTCTACACAGCCTGTGTCCTCTCTTAAATGGGCTAGGGACCATGTGGTGTGTGGTGGTAGGTCCCAGAGACATAGGGGGGGAAAAAAGGGGGAGGGGGGTTTATTTAGTACATCAAGCAATATCAGATGCAATGTGGTCCAAAAACCTCTGAAGGTAGTCTGGTGGGGGACTGTAGACCTCTGGATAGCTGGTGGCTGACGCGTTTCCGAGGTTCTATGGTCTTCCTCTGAGCCAGTGTCTACACAGCCTGTGTCCTCTCTTAAATGGGCTAGGGACCATGTGGTGTGTGTTGGCCCATTGGGCAGAGACATAGGGGGAAAAAAAGGGGGGAGGGGGGGTTTATTTGGTACATCAAGCAATATCGGAGGCCCGTGCGCCCTCTTTTTGTCTCTTTATATACAGTTCTCCTTGTATTTCCCTTTTCCGTTGAGGGCAACAAGGCTTGCCCTCAACGGAGTCCAGTGGAGTCCAGTGGAGTCCAATGGAGTCCATTGTCCAGCGCAGGAGCTCAGGCATTCGGTTGCTTTTTTCTTCACACTTGATTGGCTGGATACACCTGGGCTCGCCCCTCCTCAATTGATAGTGGACCGACTTTTGCAGGTGTGATATTTTATATCAGGTGCGTGGCTCCACTCCTCTCTCCCTGGGGAGAGTTCATGTTCATCATCTCCCATTCTTTTTGGTGGGACGCCTTGGGTGAACCAGGGGTTGTTGTTGACGTGTTTTTTTTTTTTTTTGTTTGGAGACATGTTTTGGGCTTTGTTCTTTTCCCCCATTTCTGTTTGCATCTGGTCGGGAAGGAAAAAGCAAGATGTTATCAAGAAAGTTTTGGATCCTTGTGGTCTTCGTTTTGTTTGATTACCATTTCTGTTATGCTGTTTATTATGGGATCTGCGTATCCACGTTGTTCTATTGATGTGCTGTTGCAGTAATGTGGTTGTGGATTCTGTAAGTATTGTTCCATTTTCTCTATTATCTTGACAATAAAAGTTGTTTGGATAAAAAAAAAAAATGTCTTTCATAGGTTTAATATTGAACAATTATTTGTTGTATTTATAGGGTGAACACATTTCAGGCTGTTTTGAGCACCGATGGCGATCAGACCTTCCTTCTGTACAATTATGATGATATCCAGTGGCCAGGTATTTATGGCTCTGGTTTCTACCCTTATGGACCTTTGGCCTTGGTAAGCAAATCACTTTATTCCTACTGCTACAAGTTTTTGAATTGACTCAGGGATATCAAAGAAGTATCATTTAATGAGATATGAACTGTGAGAAAAAACTCATTTACGAGATGTAATCACATGGCTGTGTTTATCATTGAAGCAACTGGTAACCATGCTAGCCAAGACATGGTGATCAATGGCTTTGTTGAAAAACAAAGCCATGTAAACAGTCCATTGCTTTTTTTAATATTCAAAAAAATCAGGGTTGCATGGAAATCTGAATTGTAGGTCCGGGCTGCCAACTGTTCCACCAAATCTTATTAGTGCAAATAGATGTTTACAGTAGAGGGGTACATGGGGCTCCCAGGCAATAGGGGATCATGGGGCCCCTGTGTCCTTGCCCAAACTCAAAAAAGCCTATGAAAAAGGTACCAGGGGCATCTCACGGGGCCCCCCCCATACTGACCCCAGGCCCTCAAGCAGTGCCCGAGTTTCCAAATGGTCAGTCCACCTCTGGACAGGCATCCCATGGTATACCCATGTTAGCACCGGTACGGAAGAGAAATATATTTACAATATATTTAGAAAAAAAATTATATATGCAACATATATTTACAATATATTGGCCTACTCGAATATATTTTCACATGTATTCCAAAAATGTAAATTCAAATATATTTTCAAAAGGCATATATTTAAAAATATTTTTTTTAAAATATATTTTCCAGATATTTTTGAACATTTAAAAATGTTTTAAAATTTTTAAATATATGGTGCGGTTGCAAAAATCACACACATACACACACACACACGTATATCTATGTGTGTGCGTGTGTGTGTAGTGATGTTGCGCACCCGTGCCGCCCTGTAGCAGATATTTTTGAACATCTAAAAATGTTTTAGATTTTTAAATATATGGTGCGGTTGCAAAATCACACACACACACACACACACACACACATATATATATATACGTGATTTTGCGCACCCGTGCCGCCCTGTAGCAGTATTTCTGCTATAGGGCAGTGCGGAATCAGTTAATGGAAGTCGCCTCCAAGTCGGACCGTCATCTATATATTCATGTGATTTGGATCCGACATTACAGGAAGATTACCCAGCATTCCCTGAAAGTTGCTTCAAAAGTCGCTTCAAAGTCGCACTCAGGTCACCCGGCAAAAGTCGCACTGTGAGCCGCGGTATCAGTAGTGTGAACCGAGACTAAAGCTGCCCGTACATGGATCAGTTTTTGGGTTTAACTGGATTGGTAACCAAAGGATTTGGAGGATGGTTAGACAACATTAATTAATATTTGCACCATAGACACATCTTACAATGTGTTGTATTTATGATGAATTTTTTAACATTTAAATAGTTAACCATTTAAGGAACACATATCACATAAACCATAAATGTAGCTTACAATGTGTTTACATACTTAAGATGTATTTTGTTTACATACAGTCCCTTTTATGTCTGAAAAAAAAAAAACTTTTTGCCTTTCTTGGCTATTAATAAAAAAAAAATTATACAGTGATAATTACATTGTAATTTGCATAGACAATAAAAAAAAATATTCTTGAATTATGTAGGCTGGGTTGAACAATACCTGTGATAAAAAGGTCACTTTGCTCACTCAAACATGAACGTTTTTACCTAATTATCAATAAATAAAGTTTATACAGCGATGTTTTTTCAGTGTAATTTGCGGAAACAATTCTTTAAAAATGTTCTTGAACCCATAGGCTGGACTAAACAGTGGATATGATACAGGGATACTACACACTCCCAGGATCCCTCACACTCTCAGTTGCCAATTTATCATCTACAAGCAACGTCAATGTAACCGGACGTTGGGCGTTCAAAGTGGACCAACTACATCCAGAAGATGTCAATGGAGATATAGGTGAAGATCCACTACATTTACCCCTGTTATAATAAAAAAAAATATTATCCGACCAGATCTGATATAACTATTTTCAACAGAAAGTTGTTTATTATTAATATATTTTTTTTTTTTTTTCTGTGAACATACAGAGTTTACTTTAAGTTACTTTTGGTGTGGGGTTTACATTTGAATGAGCTTCCCCACATGGAAGAATATCTGAAATATATTTTAAAAATATTCTTCCCAAATATATTGACATATATTTGAAATACTACAATTTTGGCCGTATTCAATATATTTAAAAAATATATTTATATTATATATATATATATATATATATATATATATATATTACAGTATGTTGAAAATATGTTTTTATATATTAAAAAAATATGAAAAATATCTCTAAAGATACACTTTCAAATATATATATTTCAATACATATATACAGTATATATGTGTATATATATATACTGCGTGTTGAAATGTGTTTTTATATATTACAAAATATATGAAAAATATATTCTTCAGATTCTTTTTTAACATATAAAAAAGTAATTTTAACATATATTTGTAAATGCATTCCAAAAAATGTAGATATAGTGTATTTTTAAAGACATACAGTGTATTTCAAAATATTTATTTTTTCAATATACTCTTCAGATTTTTTTTTAACATATAAAAAAAGTCGTTTTTTACAACATATTTGTAAATGCATTCCAAAAATGTAGCTTTGTATTTTTAAAGACATACAGTATATTTTTTCATATATTTTGTAATAAAAATGCATTTCAACATTCAATATATATATATATATATATATATATATATATATAAAATATATATATATTTATATATAAATATATTTTGTAATATAAAAAAATGCATTTCAACATGCAGTGTATGTGTGTATATATATATTGAATATGATCAAAATTGTAGCATTTAAAATATATGTCAATATATTTGGGAAGAATATTTTTGAAATATATTTCAAATATATTTTTCTTCCATGTGGGTTTTTCAGTTAAAATGAGACAAATAGCCATTGTTTGCTTCACCACCAAAGTGATTATAGTCATATCACATTCTAAAGGAAATTCAATTAGCATCAAAAAGTCTATCTGCAAAATATTCTCAGAGGACATGTTGTGTGTCTTTCTTGATCCTTGCTCATTTTACCAAACCAGAAAGGAATAGGTGGGTCAGAAGATGCACAAAAGTTGAGGTATGTTTTTTCTTCCTAGATAATTCTACAGAAAATGAAAATTCCACCGACATTCCAAGGACAACGACAAATGGACCCTTCACTACGCACAGCACAACTATCACCTCTCCTTTCATATTGTCTTCAGGTAACACAAAAATTTGCAAATTACTTTTAAAGTAGCGTAAACTAGGCATGGCGGGATCCTGAGATCTTCTCAGGGACACACGATCTGCAATGAATCCCACTCATCAGCTGCTCCAATAGATTCTGGGCAACGGTCACCACCTAGATGGGAGGCTGAGGCTAGACTATCATGTTGGCGCACTTATTCTTCTGGATATAATTTATATACAGTATATTTTTGGATGGAAGTTATGATTCTTCTTTTGGTCAGATCTTCTCCACCCAAATGGACCTGTGATTGATATTATCGGTACAAAGGTAGATGATGCAGGTGTTCCAATAATAGTTTCTTTTAGAGACTGTGTCCTCTTGTACGGGAGGCTAGAGTATTATTTTAGCACATTTATGCATCTAAGTTAATGAATATAGTGTAGATATCTTCTTGGACGGAGAAGTAAGTTATAATTCTTCTTTCAATCAGATCTTCTCCACCCATATGGATGTCCGATTGATATTATCGGTCCAAACATAAATGATGGAGGTGCTCCAATAATATTTCCTTCCAGAGTTTGTCTCCTCCTTTACGGAGGCTAGAGTATTGTTTTAGCACATTTATGCATCTAAGTTCATGAATATAGTGTAGATATCTTCATGGATGGAGAAGTAAGTTATGATTCTTCTTTCAATCAGATCTTCTCCACCCATATGGATGTCCGATTGATATTTTCGGTCTAAAGATAAATGATGGAGATGCTCCAATAATATTTCCTTCCAGAGAGTCTGCTCCTTTATGGGAGCCTAGAGTATTATTTTAGCTCATTTATACTTCTAAGTTCATAAATATAGTGTAGATATCTTCTTGGATGCAGAAGTAAGTTATGATCAGGGGTAGACTGACAACTCATGGGGCCCCCGGGCAATAGGGGATCATGGGGCCCCTGTGTCCTTGCCCAAACTCAAAAAAGCCTATGAAAAAGGTACCAGGGGCATCTCATAGGGCCCCCTACTGACCCTGGGCCCTTGGGCATTGCCCAAGTTTTTAAATGGTCAGTCCGCCCCTGGTTATGATTCTTCTTCTGGTCAGATCTTCTCTACCCATACGGATCTGCGATTGATATTATCAGTCCAAAGGTAGATGATGGAGGATCTTCAATAATATTTCCTTCCAGAGAGTCTGCTCCTTTACGGGAGGCTAGAGTATTATTTTAGCTCATTTATGCTTCTAAGTTAATGAGTATAAAGTAGATATATTCTTGGATGGAGAAGTAAGTTATGATTCTCCTTTTGATCAGATCTTCTCCACCCATGCGGATCTGCGATTGATATTATCGGTCCAAAGGTAAATGATGGAGGATCTCCAATAATATTTCCTTCCAGAGACAGTCTCCTCCTTTACGGGAGGCTAGAGTATTATTTTAGCTCATTTATGCTTCTAAGTTCATGAATATAGTGTAGATATCTTCTTGGACGGAGAAGTAAGTTATGATTCTTTTTTCGTTCAGATCTTCTCTACCCAGGGGCGGACTGACCATTCAGGAACTCGGGCACTGCCCGAGGGCCCAGGGTCAGTAGGGGGCCCATGAGATGCCCCTGGTACCTTTCATAGGCTCTTTTGGGTGTGGTTGGAGTGTGGGCGAGGATACATGTGGCCCCATGATCCCCTATTTGCCCGGGGGCCCTATGAGTTGTCAGTCCACCCTGTCTCTACCCATAAGGATCTGAGATTGATATTATCGGTCCAAAGGTAGATGATGGAGGATCTCCAATAATATTTCCTTCCAGAGACAGTCTCCTCCTTTACGGGAGGCTAGAGTATTATTTTAGCTCATTTATGCTTCTAAGTTCATGAATATAGTGTAGATATCTTCTTGGACGGAGAAGTAAGTTATTATTCTCCTTTTGATTACATCTTCTCCACCCATATGGATCTGCGATTGATATTATCGGTCCAAAGATAAATGATGGAGGTGCTCCAATAATATTTCCTTCCAGAGACAGTCTCCTCCTTTACAGGAGGCTAGAGTATTATTTTAGCTCATTTATGCTTCTAAATTCATGAATATAGTGTAGATATCTTCTTGGATGAAGAAGTAAGTTATGATTCTTCTTTTGGTCAGATCTTCTCTACCCATACGGATCTGCGATTGATATTATCTGTCAAAAGATAGATGATGGAGGATCTCCAACAATATATTCTTCCAGAGACATCCCACTATTTGGGAGACATTACTCCTACTTCTATGTGAGTATACTTATAGTATCTAAACAAAATCTCTTTCTACAAACTTTTTCAATTTTCAAACAACCGCCATTTCAAAATGAGATTTATCCCTTACAAATTCTCTTCGTAGATCTTACATCCAGTTCCCATTTTTTGATAATTAGGTATTATTCCTCAACAAAATCTGGCTAAAAACCATTTTCTTCTCAACTTTCTACTTCACAGGTGAACAATAACGGTCTGTTATCATTTGTCTCACCAATCAATCAATACGTACCTCAAGCTCTTCCTGTTGCACTTGGAAACCCGTTCCTGGCCATCTTCTGGTCTGATATAGATAATAGCTTGGCGGGGGATATATATTACCGTGAGAGCACCGATCCTGCACTTCTCTCCCGGGCCACCTCCGATATCAGGACTTACTTCCATGCCATGGATTTCACAGCTCAGTGGGTGTTTGTAGCCACGTGGCACCGGGTTGCCTATTTTAGATCTTCAACACACAAGGTGAAGATACTACAATGATGCATTTTTTTTATAAAATCCAACAACGGCTCATTTCAAATCTTAAATATATTTTATTTGGATGATTAATCTTAAAAAATCAATTTCTGTAAATACAGGTGAACACATTTCAGGCCGTCCTGAGCACTGATGGTAATCAAACCTTCCTTCTGTACAATTATGAAGATCTTCAGTGGCCGAGTATTTCTGTGAATGGTTCCTACAGGAATGTGCCTTTGGCATTGGTGAGTTTGTTGCTTTATTCTTGAACAACAAGTTTAACAATTCACTGAGGGCTTCCAAAGGAGTATCATTTCATGAGCTAAGCACTGTAAAGAAACACATTTAGAAACTGTGATCACATGGCTTTGTTTATCATTGGAGCAGCTGTTGACCATGTTAGCGATGACATGGGGATCAACTGTTTGTTGATAAACAAAGCCATGTAATTGATCCATTGCTTTGTTTATAAAGCTTTTATGCATAAATTAGATGGGTATCAAGAAAAAAGGCCTTGACATGTTTAACACACAAAATTGCTTAGACCTTATGACTGAGCACATTGGGTGTGTGAAACGCATCAAGCCTACCCACATGGAAGAAAAATATATTTAAATATATTTTTAAAATATTCTTCCCAAATATTAATGACATATATTTGAAATACTACAATTTTGGCTGTATTCAAATATATTTACATATATATTTAACTGTACGTTGAAATACTACATATATTTGAAATACTACAATTTTGTCCGTATTCAATATATTTAAAAAAATAAATAAAAAAAAATATAAATATATAATATATATATATATATATGTATAATATATATATATTAATATTACTGTACGTTGAAATATTAATGACACAATTTTTGAAATATATCTAAAAAAATTTTGTCCGTATTTAATATATCTAAAAAAATAAATAAATATATATATATATATATATATTACTGTACGTTGAATTACATTTTTTGCATATTGAAAAAATATGAAAAATATTTCTAAATATTCAAATGTATTCTTTGAAAATACATTTAATCTACAATTTTGGAATGTAATGTTAAAATGACTTTTTTTTACTGTTAAAAAAAATATGAACAACATATTGAAAAAAATATATTTTTAAATATATGACTTTAGAAAATATATTGAAATTTACATTTTTTAGAATACAAGTTAAAATATATTAGCGTAGGCCAATATATTGTAAATATATGTCACATACATAAAAAAAAATTTCTAAATATATTGTAAATATATTTCTCTTCCATGTGGGTAATAGCCTTTATACCCATCTACTTTTCACTCGCTTTCATCAATAAACTTTAGACCAGCAGTCTAAAATGCATACAGCAGTCTGTATGCATTTCAACATACAGTGTATATACGTATATATATTTTTTTTATATATAAAATTTAAAAAAAAAAAAATAAAAAAAAAAAAAATATATATATATATATATATATATATATATTGAATATGGCCAAAATTATAGCATTTCAAATATAGGTCAATATATTTGGGAAGAAGATTTTTAAAATATATTTCAAATATGGGTTGTTAGGCCATTTTGGGTACGAGAACAGTTGAAATGAATAGTTACATTTTGAAGAGCACAAATTGTTCCTCCTATTGGTGATGCAAACCAAAAGTATGGCTGTGCCTTGACATTATTTGAATATTGGTACCATGAAGGCATCTTGCAACGTGTTCTTTTTAATCTTTATTTTATTTTCATACTTGGGTGACCATAGCCAACTCTTTAAAAATGTTCTTGAACCTCATAGGCTGGGCTGAACAGTGGCTACAATACAGGCTACTACACACTCCCAGGATCCCTCACAATCTCCGTCACCGATTTATCATCTACAAGCAACGTCAATGTAACCGGCCGTTGGGCATTTAAAGTGGACCAACTACATCCAGAAGACGTCAATGGAGATATAGGTGAGGATTCACTGCGTTTAATCCTTTGGCATTAAAATAAATATTAACTAATCAAATTTCTTCATAAATTTAGGCCAAAATGTATTCTGCTACATATTTTTGGTAAAAAAAAAAATCCCAATAAGTGTATATTGATTAGTTTGCACAAAAGTTATAGCGTCTGCAAACTATGGGACATAGACTGGAATTTTTTAATTTTTTTGTATACTGGTAAAGGCGGCGATAAGCGACTTATATCAGATTTTTACACTAACTGACACTTTGTGGGAACCAGTGACACTAATTCGGTGATCAGTGCTAAAAATATACACTGATCACTGTACTAATGACACCGGGTTAACATCTAGGGTGATCAAAGGGTTAAACTGTGTCCCTAGCTATGCGCTTGGTGTGCACTAGATGGTGCCGTGCAAGAGGAAGTGATGGATCATGTTCCCAGCTCTGCAGGGACACACAATGGATCACTTTCTTCTGTCACAACACAGCTGTGTCTGTGGAAACTTCGGCACAACTGTGTTCTTCCTCCCTGACCAATGATCTCTGTGGGTACCAGCGAAGATCTGTTCACCTGAACTCGCAGATCGGCTTCTGCTGTGACATTTAGGTCAGCCATCAAAGCAATTACAGTGTGCTAGCAAAATATTTCCATATATATATTGATTTGAACTTTGATCATTTTACCAAAACCAGAATATGAAAGGAGGGTTAGGACTCTTAGGAGGCCGCCATATATTTTAGCTTTTCTTTTTTTCTTCCTAGACAATTCTACCGAAAATGAAAATTCAACGAACATGCCATCCACCACTACACCTGGACCCTTCACCACACGCTCCACAAATATCACCTCTCCTTTCATACTGTCTTCAGGTAACAAAAATTCACAAATAACTTTTTTATAGTATTGTAAACTAGGCATGAGGAACTCTGAGATGCTCCTAAGTGATCTATGATGAATGTTACTGTCAGGATCCAGGTCTGAACCTACAACCTCTGTCCTGTCTGGGGATGTCTCTACTTGCTGAGCCACCTGAGATGCTAGACATCTGCCTGTCTGATTGTTTAGATTTTCTGCCTTGTCTTTTGTTTTTTGGTGAACCTTGAACTCTTTGCTCCTCCAATGAACTTTCTGACTCAAGTCATGTCTCAACAAGTCTTGTTTGCCCAATTATTGTGCTCTCTCCAGTCATGTCTCGGAACGTCTTGTTTGCCCAATTATTGTGCTCTCTCCAGTCATGTCTTGGCACATTTTGTTTCGCCAATTATTGTGTTCTCTCCAGCCAACATCTGTACTTGTCACTCTTGCTGCCATCCTCTGCTACCACTCGTTACCGACCTTCGGCTTGTTACTTGACTATGCTTCTGCTTGATCCCAACCTGTGACCACGTGTAACTAACCTTTGGCTTGTTTATTGACTACGCTCCTACTTGATCCCTACTTGTTATATCTGCTTGCTCACCTCCTGGTGGGGCTATCTTGAGGACCAAAACCTGATACTAACACACAGCAAAACCCATCTCCACCATCAGGAGCTCTGGTCAACACCGGTTAGTGCTTAGACTCCTCACCTTGGGTGAGCCTACGTCATCCACCAGGGTGGCCTGCTGCTGCACTTATCCAGCTGGTTGGTAGGAACTGACCTACTGCTGTAGCTACTGACCCCTTGATCATCACATGCCTGATGAAGGGGTCCTGTGAGACTCTGAAACGTTGTCTTGCTGTAACTATGTGATCGTTCATTAAAACTTTTGGACCCATATTGGTGATCCTCGGTGTGCTGGTGACATTCTCTCTTGCTGACCTCTGACCATGGCACTTACCCTTCAGCCGCTTCAACAGATTCTATGAATCTTCCCAGTCCTGAGATTCCATAAATTTCAGGACTGGATGGACAAATTTTAAAATCTTTCAAAAAAAAAAAGCTCCTCTTTATGCATTTTATTTGAGTATTTAGCCATTTGTCTGGAGATGACCTTTAAGCCAGAGTATGAAAGTGAGACAATGACGTTTCTGACTCAATAGTTATCACTTTAGCACATTTTTTTGGTATTCCATAAAGTGACGTTTTATCTTTTCTTTAGATCTTCTCTACCCATATGGATCCGCTATCGACACTGTCAATCCAAAGATAGATGATGGGGGATCTTCAATGACATATTCGTTTAGAGAAATCCCACTTTTCGGAAGAAACTACTCCTATTTTTATGTGAGCATCTTGCTTGAATTTTTATGCATACATTCTCAAGCTAATTTCTAGAACGTGCTTCTAAATATAAAAAAAAAAATACTCGTACCGTGTTGAAAGGAGGCTTCGTTCTTATTATATCCTGTTTTATTATGTACTGTATATTGCTGTGGGTGCAAAAAAAAAAAAAATCTCAATTTTCTCCTTCACAGGTGAATAATAATGGCCTGTTATCATTCCGCTCATCAATCAATCAATATATACCACAAGCTCTTCCTGTTGCTTTAGGAAACCCGTTCCTGGCTATCTTCTGGTCTGATATAGATAATAGATTGGCGGGTGATATATATTACCGTGAGAGCACCGATCCCTCTCTTCTGTCCCGGGCCACCTCCGATATCAGGACTTACTTCCGTGGTGTAAATTTCACAGCTCAATGGGTGTTAGTAGCCACATGGCACCGAGTTGCGTATTTTGGATCCTCAACAAACAAGGTGAAGGAGCAAACATAAAAAAAATTTTCTTAAATAGCTCCAACAACTTTTTTTTTTGTGACTACTGATAATGTCTGCTGTCTATGTAGTTAGACCCTAAATGATAATTTTCTGCATTTACAGGTGGACACATTCCAGGCTGTTTTGACCACCGATGGCACTCAGACCTTCCTTCTGTACAACTATGCAGATATTCAATGGCCGAGTATGCAAGGAAATGGTTCCTACCAGGGTGGACCTGTAGCCCTGGTGAGTTTTTAATTTTTAATGATTAAACAAAAAATTCTTCAATGAGAATATTGAGAAAAGATACAATAAAATGCTTGAATGCAGTTGAGTAAATTTCCTTCGGCGGCACAAACAAGTACCACGTTCTTACTAGGATGGACATTTGGCATTGGTGAGAAAATAATTAGTCTGTGAATTATACATTTTTTAATTTTTAATGATTTTCTTACTGAGAGCATTAAGGAAAGACACGATAAAATGTGTATAGGGTATAGGAGGAGCTAAATACCCTCCCAACATCCAGCATCAGTTGGAAACTAATTATACTAGGATCTGCTGGCTGCTGGGAGACACTCACTGGTGGACACCGGAACTACAACATCTTCACAGTGAGAGCTGTGAAAATGTGGAATAGACTCCCTCAAGAGTTGTTTAGACTCTGGCTGGCAGCTCAGTGGATTGCTGTATTAAAGTCCTGGATTCTTTCTTAGATACTCAGAATATAACTGGATACTAGCATTTATAGGCAAAGTGCTTAAACACAGTTGAGTAAATTTCCTGTGAATTATACATTTTTTAATTTTTAATGATTAAAAAAATATTTCCTTACTGAGCACATTAAGGAAAGACACAATCAAATGTGCATAGGGTATAGAAGGAGCTAAATACCCTCCCAACATCCAGCATCAGGTAAAAGTTAATTACTGGGATCTGCCGGCTGCTGGGAGAAACTCACTGGTGGACACCGGAACTACAACATCTTCACAGTGAGAGCTGTGAATATGTGGAATAGACTCCCTCAAGAGTTGGTTCTGGCCAGCTCAGTGGATTGCTTTTAAAGAGTCCTGGATTCTTTCTTAGATACATAGAACATAACTGGATACTAACATTTATAGGTAAAGTGCTTAAACACAGTTGAGTAAACTTCCTGTAAATTAAGGAAAGACACAAAAAAATGTGTATAGGAGGAGCTAAATACCCTCCCAACATCCAGCATCAGGTGGAAACTAATTACTGGGATCTGCTGGCTTAAACACTTAAACAAAGTTGAGTAAATTTCCTGTGAATTATACATTTTTTAATTTTTAATGATTAAAAAAAGATTTCCTTACTGAGAACATTAAGAAAAGACACAATAAAATGTGTATAGGGTATACGAGGAGCTAAATACCCTCCCAACATCCAGCATCAGGTGGAAGTTAATTACTGGGATCTGCTGGCTGCTGGGAGACACTCACTGGTGGACCAAAACATCTTCACAGTGAGAGCTGTGAAAATGTGGAATAGACTCCCTCAAGAGCTGGTTCTGGCCAGCTCAGTAGATTGCTTTAAAAAAAAAGTCCTGGATTCTTTCCTAGATACACAGACTATAACTGGATGCTAACATTTATAGGTAAAGTGCTTAAAAACAGTTGAGTAAACTTCCTGTAAATTAAGGAAAGACACAAAAAAATGTGTATAGGAGGAGCTAAATACCCTCCCAACATCCAGCATCAGGTGGAAACTAATTACTGGGATCTGCTGGCTGCTGGGAGACACTCACTGGTAGACTCCGGATCTAATTGAGTAAATTTCCTTCAGCAGCACAAACTGGTACCAAAAAAAAATTTTGGTAAAAAAAATTAAAAAGTTACTTACAGGCTCAGGCTTAAAAAGAAGCTTCAGTTTTTTTTTTTTGCTGGTTAGAACACATGGATTTTTTTGCCCAAGTAAATAAAGTTAATATAGAGATGAATTCAGTGTAACAGCATAGACAATTCTTTAAAACATTTATTTGAACCCCACAGGCTGGACTAAACAGCGGGTACTATACCGGATACTACACACTCCCAGGATCCCTCACAATCTCCGTCGCCAATTTGTCTTCTACAAGCAACGTCAATGTAACCGGCCGTTGGGCATTTAAAGTGGACCAACTACATCCAGAAGACGTCAATGGAAATATAGGTGAGGATTCACTGCATAAAATAATTGTTATCTGACCAGATCTGAACTATTTTCCACAGAAGTATTTTTTTTTTTTTTAGTGAACATATATTTAGATTTAAATATATACAAAGTGCAGCGCTAAAATAAGTGAATGTCAGTAGAGTGAAAATAAAGTGCAAAATCAATCTGATATACTGTAAAGCAAAAAAAAAAAAAAATAAATAAAAAATTGATCAGCGGGACAGTCAAGTGTAGCATATAAAAATCAAATATAAAAAATGTTTAATAAATCATTCAATAAATGTGAAACAGTAAAGTGCAGCATAAAAGTGAGAATATATAAAGTCCATAAAATATCAGTGAAGTAAGAGCTGTAAATTGTCCATGTGGGTATAAGTACAACCAGTGGCATTCCGAGGCAGGTGTGAGGGGTGCCCGCCGCACCGGGTGACACCTACTGCATGGGGTGACACTGGGCCCGCTCCACAAAAAGGTAAGTTGTAAAGCAAGCCGACGATCCCCGCAGGATGGATCCGATCCATCCTGTGGGGATCATCTGCTTTCTTTACAACTTACCTTTTCATGGAGCGGGTCCAGTGTCACCCCCAGGGGCGGACTGACAACTCATGGGGCCCCGGGGCAATAGGGGATCATGGGGCCCCTGTGCCCTTGCCCAAACTCAAAAAAGCCTATGAAAAAGGTACCAGGGGCATCTCATGGGGCCCCCTACTGACCCCGGGCCCTTGGGCAGTGCCTGAGTTTCCAAATGGTCAGTCCGCCCCTGGTCACCCCGTATAGGTTGCATGGCGATGATGTTCTTTAGGTAAAAGTAGAAAAAATAATCTCATAGGACATGTCTTGGATCTTTCTTGATCCTTTATCATTTTACAAAAGCTAGGATGTGGTAGGTGGGTTAGGAGGCTGTGTGTACACATTTTTAGTTTTCTTTTTTCTTCCTAGATAGTTCTACAGAAAATGAAAATTCTACGGACACTCCATTGAGAACTACGCCTGGACCCTTCACCACACGCACCACTACTATCACCTCTCCTTTTGTACTGTCTTCAGGTAACAAAAATTCACAAACAACTTGTTAAAAGTAGTATAAACTAGGCATAAGATGTTCCTAATTGATCTATGATGAACATTACTGTCAGGACCCAGATCTGAACCAGCGACCTCTGCCATGTCTGGAGATGTCTCTTCTTGCTGAGCCACCTGAGATGCTGGAGAGCTGCCTGTCTGATTGTTTGGATTTTCTTGCCTTGTCTCTTGTTTTTTGGTGAACCTTGAACTCTTTGCTCCTCCAATGAACTTCCTGACTCAAGTCATGCCTCGGCACGTCTTATTTGCCCAATTATAGTGCTCTCTCAAGCAGGGGTGGACTGACAATTCATGGGCCCCCCCTAGCAATTGGGGATCATGGGGCCCCTGTGTCCTTGCTCAAATCAAAGCACACCCAAAAAAGCCTATAAAAAAGGTACTAGGTGCATTTCATGGGGCCCCCTACTGACCCCGGGCCCTCGGACAGTGCCAGAGTGCTCGAATGGTCAGTCCGCCCATGCTCTCAAGTCATGTCTTGGCACGTCTTGTTTGCCCAATTATTGTGCTCTCTCCAGCGAACATCTGTTCTTGTCACTCTTGCTGCCATCCACATCTCTGCTACCACTTGTTACCGACCTTTGACTTGTTACTTGACTATGCCTCTGCTTGATCCCAACCTGCGACCACTTGTTACTGACCTTTGGCTTGTTACTTGACTATGCTTCTGCTTGATCCCAACCTGCGACCACTTGTTACTGACCTTTGGCTTGTTACTTGACTATGCTTCTGCTTGATCCCAACCTGCGACCACTTGTTACCGACCTTTGACTTGTTACTTGACTATGCTTCTGCTTGATCCCAACCTGCGACCACTTGTTACCGACCTTTGACTTGTTACTTGACTATGCTTCTGCTTGATCCCAACCTGCGACCTCGTGTTACTGACCTTTGACTTGTTACTTGACTATGCTTCTGCTTGATCCCAACCTGCGACCACGTGTTACTGACCTTTGGCTTCTTTACTGACTACGTTCCTACTTGATCCCTATCTGTTATATCTGCTTGCTCACTTCCTGGTGGACCTGAGGACCAAAACCCGGTACTAACACACAGCAAAACCCACCTCCAACATCAGGAGCTCTGGTCAACACCGGTTAGTGCTTAGACTCCTCACCTCAGGTGAGCCTGCATCATCCACCAGGGTGGTCTGCTGCTGCACTTATCCAGCTGGTTGGTGGGAACCGATCTACTGCTATAGCTACTGGTCTCCGAGCCTGACCCCTGACCATGACAATTCTATAAATCCCTGGACTGGATGAACCAGGGGCGGACTGACAACTCATGGGGCCTCTGGGCAATAGGGGATCATGGGGCCCCTGTGTCCTTGTCCAAACTCAAAAAAACCTATGAAAAAGGTACCAGGGGCATCTCATGGGGCCCCCTACTGACCCCGGGCCCTCGCCCGAGTTTCCAAATGGTCATGTTACTTGACTATGCTTCTGCTTGATCCCAACCTGCCACCACGCTGACCTTTAGCTTGTTTACTGACTACGCTCCTACTTGATCCCTATCTGTTATATCTGCTTGCTCACTTCCTGGTGGACCTGAGGACCAAAACCCGGTACTAACACACAGCAAAACCCACCTCCACCATCAGGAGCTCTGGTCAACACCGGTTAGTGCTTAGTCTCCTCACCTCGGGTGACCCCGCGTCATCCACCAGGGTGGCCTGCTGCTGCACTTATCCAGCTGGTTGGTGGGAACTGATCTACTGCTATAGCTACTGATTTCCGAGCCTGACCCCAGACCATGACACTTACCCTTCAGCTGCTTCAATAGATTCTATGAATCTTCCCAGTCCTGAGATTCTATAAATCTCTGGACTGGATTAACCAGGGGCGGACTGACAACTCATGGGGCCCCCGGGCAATAGGGGATCATGGGGCCCCTGTGTCCTTGCCCAAACTCAAAATAACCAATGAAAAAGGTACCAGGGGCATCTCCTGGGGCCCCCTACTGACCCCGGGCCCTCGGGCAGTGCCCGAGTTTCCAAATGGTCAGTCCACCCCTGGGATGGACATATTTTAAAACCCTTCAAAATCAGCTCCCCTTTATGCATTTTATCTGTGTATTTAGCCGTTTGTCTGGAGATCCTTTGTTAAATGAAAGTATAAAATGAGACAATGATGTTTCTGACTCAATATTTTGATCTTGGCTGTAGATCTTCTTTACCCCTATGGATCCGCTATTGACACTGTCAATCCAAAGACGGATGATGGAGGATCTCCAATGATAATATCTTCTAGAGAAATCCCACTTTTTGGAAGGGCTTTCTCTTATCTTTATGTAAGCATCATGCTTGATTTTTTTTTTATACATACAGAATATTTTGAACTAATTTCTAAAGCACGCCTATAAAAAAAAAAAAAAAGTGCTCTCAACATTTTGAATGGAGGCTGTTTTATTATATACTGTATATTGCTGTGGTTGAAAAACATTTTTTTTTCTCATTTTTCTCACGCACAGGTGAACAATAATGGCCTGTTATCCTTTGCATCACCGATCAGTCAATTTACACCACAAGCTCTTCCTGTTGAATTTGGGAACCCGTTCCTGGCTGTGTTCTGGTCTGATATAGATAACACATTGGCGGGGGATATATATTACCGTGAGAGCACCGATCCCGCACTTCTGTCCCGGGCCACCTACGATATCAGGACTTACTTTGATGCCATGAATTTCACAGCTCAGTGGGTGTTTGTAGCCACATGGCACCGAGTTGCATATTTTGGTGAAGAAATACTAAACAAGGTGAAGAAGAAGACCTACACTCACTGGCCACTTTATTAGGTCCACCTTGCTAATGCCAAGAAAATCTCCCACACGCCATTACATCACCACCAGCATGAAGCGTTGATACAAGGCGGGATGGATCCATGCTTTCATGTTGATTATGCCAAATTCCGACCCTACCATCTCAAATGTCACAACAACCAGTCTGCCCATTCTCTTCTGACCTCTGACATCAACAAGGCTTTTTCCTCCACACAACTGCCGCTCACTGGATATTTTCTCTTTTTCAGACCATTCTCTGGAAACCCTAGAGATGGTTGTGCGTGAAAATCTCAGTAGATCAGCAGTTTTTTAAATACTCAGACCTGTCTGGCACCAACAACCATGCCACCTTAAATCCCTTTTCTTCTCCATTCTGATGCTCAGTTTGAACTTCAGCAAGTACTCTTTAGCACGTCTAGATGCCTAAATGCATTGAGTTGCTGCCATGTGATTGGCTGATTAGCAATTTGTATTACCAAGCAATTGAAAAGGTGGACCTAATAAAGTGATTTTTTTTTAAATAGCTACAACAGCTGATTTGTTTCACCCTTGTTGTTCATCTGAACCTCAATGTGCTGTTTAGATTTTCAGAACCTAAATAATTATTTTCTGTATCTGCAGGTGAACACATTTCAGGCTGTCCTAATCACCGATGGCTTTCAGACCTTCCTTCTGTACAATTATGATGACATTCAGTGGCCAAGTACACAAGGAAATGGTTCCTACCAGGAGGGACGTGCAGCACTGGTGAGTTTTTAATTCTTAATAATTAAACAAAAAAATCTTCAATGAGAACATTTAGAAAAGACACAATAAAATGCTTGAACACAGTTGAGTAATTTTCCTTTGGCAGCAGAAACTAGTACCAGGTTCTTACTATGATGGACATTTGGCATTGGTGAGAAAATTATCAGTCTGTGAAATATACATTTTTATATTTTTAATGATTAAAAAAAAGATTTCCTTACTGAGAGCATTAAGGAAAGACACAATAAAATGTGTATAGGGTATAGGAGGAGCTAAATACCCTCCCAGCATCCAGCATCAGGTGAAGACTAATTACTGGGACCTGCTGGCTGCTGGGAGACACCCACTGGTGAACACCGGAACTACAACATCTTCACAGTGAGAGCTGTGAGAATGTGGAATAGACTCCCTCAAGAGTTGGTTGTGGCCAGCTCAGTGGATTTCTGTAGGAAAGTCCTGGATTCTTTCTTGGATACTCAGAATATAACTGGATATAACATCTATAGGTAAAGTTGAAGCAGGGAATATCCAATTGCCTCTCGGGGGATCAGGAAGGAATTTTTCTTCCCTGCAAGAGCAAATTGGATCATTCTTTGCTGGGGGGGGGGTGCCTTCCTCTGGATCAACTGTGGGTATAGGATAACTTTTTTTTTTAATGGTTGAACTGAATGGACTTTTGTCTTTTTCAACCCGACTAACTATGTAACTATATACAACCTTCCACCCTGATGCTACCAGCAGGTGATCCAGGTCCTGACAATTTAAGGTGACACTGCACAGAGTGCAGGACAGAGGGCTGTACTAGATTTTTGGCAGGATCAACTGATTTTTTTTACACTTATCGAACAGATAAAACAAAGCACTTTTAATGAGTAATTTAACGGACCGAAAAGGAGCAAATAACAAATGTCCATTGTTAGAGCATTCAGGCACTTTAAACAGATACGTGAATGACTGAGAGGAGTGACTTCTTCCTTAATGGATAGCATCCTCTGACTCAATCAGACAAATCAAGCCAAAAGGCAGGCAGTGTGCTGTCTCATTAGTTGGCCCACGGTGCTCTGGGATGTGTCTCATATAGTCCTAGTGCCTTGTGTGCCGGTAAAGCAAAGTTAAAATTACTTTTTTTGAAGCTCACTAATTATTTTACCTTTGATAGTGTGAGGAGGGTGGACAATGTGAACTGCTGATGGTTGGATGGTTGTCAGCTGTACAGGTTCTCAGCTATTAAACTGTATGTATAAAAAATCTTTTCTTTTTAGGTTTTTCATATAGTAGGGAGGACTTAGAACATGAAATAGTTTTTGCTGTAAATGTCCTGCTGGGGAGATCCTGGAGATGCAATAGAGATCTCTCCAACACGAGGGATATACTCATCTTAGAAAGTTGCGACCGGACCAGGGGCGGACTGACAACTCATGGGGCCCCCGGGCAGTAGGGGGTCATGGGGCCCCTGTGTCCCTTGCCCAAACTCAAAAATGCCTATGAAAAAGGTACCAGGTGGGGCCCCCTACAGACCCCGGGCCCTTGGGCAGTGCCCGAGTTTCCAAATGGTCAGTCCGCTCCTGGACCGGACCATGTGTCCCCATTGAAAGATTTTCCACACACTGCTTGTTATAATATATAATGTGTCCTTTTGTTTCACAGGCTGGACTGAACAGTGGATATGACACAGGATACTACACACTGCCAGGGTCCCTTTCATTAGGCATTGCCAATTTAGCCAACACAAGTAACGTCAACTTTACTGGACGCTGGGCATTTAAGGTGGACCAACTACATCCCGAAGATGCCAGTGGAAATATTGGTAGGGATAAATTCTGTTTGGAATTGTCTGATAGACTATGTTATAATAATTTGTTATCATCAATGATATAGAAGGTTCACCACCACCATTGTTTGAGACTAGAGATGAGCGAATTTCTCAAAATTCGATTCGGCTGATTCGGCGAATTCCAGTATGAAATTCGATTCGATGCGAATTAATCGCTACGAAGGTAACTTATTAAAAGGGTTTCTAGGCTTCAGAGAGCCTTTAAATTAGTGCAGAACACTGTACCTTTAATTTAAATGCCCTTGGAGATGAGGAAGGAGAAGGAGAAGGATGAGAAGAAGTAGAAGGATGAGAAGAAGGAGAAGGAGAAGGATGAGAAGAAGGAGAAGGAGAAGGATGAGAAGAAGGAGAAGGATGAGAAGAAGGAGAAGGAGAAGGAGAAGGATGAGAAGAAGGAGAAGGAGAAGGATGAGAAGATGGAGAAGGAGAAGGATGAGAAGAAGGAGAAGGATGAGAAGAAGGAGAAGGATGAGAAGAAGGAGAAGGAGAAGGATGAGAAGAAGGAGAAGGATGAGAAGAAGGATGAGAAGAAGGATGAGAAGAAGGAGAAGGATGAGAAGAAGGATGAGAAGAAGGAGAAGGATGAGAGAAGGAGAGAAGGATGAGAAGAAGGAGAAGGATGAGAAGAAGGAGAAGGAGAAGGAGAAGGATGAGAAGAAGGAGAAGGAGAAGGATGAGAAGAAGGAGAAGGAGAAGGATGAGAAGAAGGAGAAGGATGAGAAGAAGGAGAAGGATGAGAAGAAAGAGAAGGAGAAGGAGAAGGATGAGAAGAAGGAGAAGGAGAAGGATGAGAAGATGGAGAAGGAGAAGGATGAGAAGAAGGAGAAGGATGAGAAGAAGGAGAAGGATGAGAAGAAGGATGAGAAGAAGGAGAAGGATGAGAAGAAGGACAGGTCTGTGACAGTTTCTGTCTATTTCTGACAGTTCTGGGACATTCACTCCATACAGCGGTTGAAACATTGTATCTATTTGTTTCCATAAATGACATTCTGCAGATACACTTAGAGGAGCGCTGCAGATACACTTTTTGCCGGCTTGGAATTATTCTTATTTTCATCCTACTTCTTCTTCTTCTTCATCCTCATCCTCTTCTTCTTCTTCTGAGGATGAGGATGAGGATGAAGAAGAAGAAGAAGAAGTAGGATGAAAATAAGTAATTCCAAGCCGGCAAAAAGTGTATGTGCAGCGCTCCTCTAAGTGTATCTGCAGAATAGAGGAACTCTGCACATACACTTTTTGCCGGCTTGGAATTATTCTTATTTTCATCCTACTTCTTCTTCTTCTTCTTCATCCTCATCCTCTTCTTCTTCTTCTGAGGATGAGGATGAGGATGAAGAAGAAGAAGAAGTAGGAGGAAAAATAAGATTAATTCCAAGCCGGCAAAAAGTGTATGTGCAGAGCTCC
The DNA here is from genome assembly GCA_951230385.1 of Staurois parvus. Classification (NCBI taxonomy): domain Eukaryota; kingdom Metazoa; phylum Chordata; class Amphibia; order Anura; family Ranidae; genus Staurois; species Staurois parvus. The sequence goes on along the minus strand of CATNWA010017996.1, from coordinate 134,746 downwards.
TCTAAGTGAATGTGCAGAGCTCCTCTAAGTGTATCTGCAGAATAGAGGAACTCTGCACATACACTTTTTGCCGGCTTGGAATTATTCTTATTTTCATCCTACTTCTTCTTCTTCTTCTTCTTCTTCATCCTCATCCTCAGAAGAAGAGGATGAGGATGAGGATGAAGAAGAAGAAGAAGAAGTAGGATGAAAATAAGAATAATTCCAAGCCGGCAAAAAGTGTATGTGCAGAGTTCCTCTATTTCTGACAGTTCTCTGACAGCTTCTTCACATGTACAGCGGTTGAAACATCTGTATCCTAAATGGAAACTAATAGATACAATGTTTCAACCGCTAAACATGTGTTCCTTCTGTCAGAGAACTGTCAGAAATAGCGGAGCTCACTGCAGGGACACTTTTGCCGGCTGATCGGGAAATATTCGATTCGCGCACCCGAAGTAGGCAAAATTTCGGATTCGACGCGAATCGAATATTTCCTGAAATTCGACTCGAATTCCGGTTCGCCTGGTTCGATTCGCTCATCTCTATTTGAGACCATTACCCTTCCTTGACTCAGTTGTTTAATTTTCATCAAGTAGTGAACCCAAACTGGTCAAACTTCTATGCCTAGCTTTCATAATCTTTGCAACAAATATTACAAATATATATTGAAAATATATTTTTATTCCATATGGGACACTAAGAGGTAATTTATTAAGGAGTGGAGAATGTTCATCTTTAACATGAATGCTCTCCAAGCTTGGTTAATATGGTAACACTATCTTCATATTGCATATATCAACCACGTGCAAGGGAAATTATATATCATTTAATAACTCCATAGACTCTTAATCCAGGGAGTTATTAGCTTTATAACCTCTGGGTCAACAGTGAGCTGAGGGCTCTGTAGAGTTTTCCATTTTTATTATTTGTCTTTTGGTTGAACCTGATGGGTGTATATCTTTTTTTCAACTCAATATACTATGTTACTTTGTATAAGTGAACTGTGTCTACCTCTGAGATTGGACCATTTGGAATCCTTTGGGTGAGTCTAATGAATGGCTGGACTCATGTGGGTCTGGGTGATTTTCCAATGCCGCTTTTGCCCATGATCACCAATGATACATCAACAAACTATAATCCTAACAAATATCCATTATTTTAGGAAAGACTGTAGAGGCATCTCTTTGATCTTTGCATTCCCAAGAACCTTTTTTAATAGGAAAGGGGTTGGCTTATGTCAGTCTTTCTCAACCTTTTTCGAGACAGAGGAACCCCTAAGATAACTTTCAAGTCTGAGGGAACCCCTGCTAAAAATGACTATATCTACAACTCATGATATATTAGTCTGATGGTCAGTGGGAAGAATGCTCCTTACACTTGTGGTCATTGGGAAGACACAATATTGTCAGTGGGAACTTATTTGAGAGGCAGAAATTACTTATTGCTCAAGGAACCCCTACTAACCTCTTGAGGAACCCCTAGCAACCTCTGGAGGAACCCCTAGAAACCTCTGGAGGAACCGCTAGCAAACTCTTGAGGAACCCCTAGCAACCTCTTGAGGAACCCCTAGCAAACTCTTGAGGAACCCCTAGAAACCTCTGGAGGAACCCCTGGCAAACTCTTGAGGAACCCCTAGCAAACTCTTGAGGAACCCATAGCAACCTCTGGAGGAACTCCGTTGTTCCACGGAATCCTGGTGGAAAAACCCTGGCTTATGTAGTTTCCTTATTTTTTTCAGATGACTCAAATGATACGGCAACAAACTGGACCACGGCTTCACCAAACAACACAGCTGGACCTCCAATCACTTCTTCAGGTGCTAATAAAATGCTAAAATTCGCCGATGCAAACTGCAATAGTAAAAAGCCAAAAGATATGGAGGGAGTTGAAAATACACCAAAAATTGTGAGCTTGCCAAATAAATATACAGATTGCAGAAGACATCAAATATCTACTAGAATCCCTAGAACACGGTTGGGTAGAGTTCAGATCGATTGATAGTTCCTATTGATAGTTCTGCACCTGTCTACACAAATGAAAACCAGGCTTAATGCTAATAGAATATGTTGAATTATGTGGACTCAGTAAGCGCCATGACATCAAGGAGAGACGGCAAAAAGCCGAACCAATTATTAGCAACAGTAATCCAACATATTACCGGAAAAAGAAGAGGAAAGAAAAAAGGTTAGAAGAAAGGAAAAAGAAAATTAAAAAAAAAAAGGAATCAGAAAGAAAACATGGAGAAAAGTGAAACTAGAAGAATCACGGATCCAGGGCTAGCACAGGCAGAGACTATATAAGAGGCCATAACTAGTAGGAGGCAGGGATGGCAAGGAATAACGTATCCAAGGTTCACAAACCTTAAGGAATCTCGGATGAGAATCATGAAGAATGCTAGACATCTGTTCATTGATCAACATAGCATTCATCCGGGTCCGCATCCCCTGGAAGACAACCGAAGGGGTTCTCAAAATACACTTTTCATTAACAAAAAAAATGGTTTATGTATTACTATGGCCTAGTGCAGAGGTCGCCAAACTTTCTAAACAAACAGCCAGTTTATTGTCCTTCAGAGTTTAGGGGGGCCGGACTGTGGCCAGCAGGAGTGGAAATTTTCCTGGCATCGGTGGGAGTAAACACTTCGCCACATTAGGTATTAGGGGGGAAATAGCGCCCCATTGTTGTTGGCGAAATAGTGTCTCATATCATTGGGAGGAATAGTGCCCCAGCAGCATGCACCTGGTGATCTTCGTGATCGATGTGTCCTATGGACACAGCAGATCACGTGATGTGGTAAAAGACCAATCACAGTGGTCTTTTACCACATGATCAGCTGTGTCCAATGACACAGCAGATCACCGGGTAAATACAGTTGCCAGTTATCGGCTGCACTTTCCTCACACTGTGACAGCGTGAGGAAAGTACTGCTGATAACCGGCAATTGTCAGAGAACAGATCCACACTGATGATCAGTGCCCTGATGATCAGTGCCGCCCACCTGTGCCACCCACCAATGCCCAGCAGTGCCATCCACCTGTTCCATCAGTGCCCAGCAGTGCCCAGCAGTGCCCAACAATGCCACCTACCTGTGTCCAGCAGTGCCCCTCTATCAGTGCCACCCATCAGCGCTGCCCAGCAGTGCCTCCGATCAGTGCCACCCAGCATTGCTGCCCAGCAGTGCCACCAGTCAGAGCCGCCCATCTGTGCTGCCCATCAGTGCCACCTATCATTGCCCATCAGTGCTGCATCATCAGTGCCGCCTATCAGTGCCCATCAGTGCTGCCTATCCGTGCCACCTCATCACTGTCCATCAGTGCTGCCTATCAGTGCCCATAAGTGCCTATCAGTGCTGCCTATCAGTGCAGCCTCATCAACGCACATCAGTGAAGGAGAAAAATTACCTATTTGCAAAACTTTATAATAGAAACAAAGAAAAACTTTTTTTTTGCTCTTTTTTTGATTATAGTGCAATAAATAAAACACCCAGCGGCTATTAAATACCACCAAATGAAAGCTCTATTTGTGTGAAAAAAAAATGCTAAAAATGTTATATGGGTGCAATGTGGCATGACCGCGCAATTGTCATTCAAAGTGCTACAACGCTGAAAATTGGCCTGGGCAGGAAGGGGGTATAAGTGCCCGGTAGGCAAGGGGTTAAATAAGGCACAACTTTTGAATTAAAATATTATTTGCGCAATAGATGAAAATCTTTTTTACATAAATAAAACAAATTATTAAAAAAAAAAAAGGAAAGCTGACTTGTGAACGCTACCATATATCGGCATACAATCTATACGATAGTCACATAATAATCCATGCATAAATTCCATTTTTCTAAGTATTTGACAAAACATAATAATGGGTACATCCTTTGGCTCGATGCTTTTCGTGACAATAATCTCATCTGCTCCTGAAGAAGCGAGAGTATTGTCACGAAACGCATCGAGCCATTATTATGTTTTGTCAAATACTTGAAAAAATGGAATGTATACATGTATTATTATGTCAAGTAAAAGATGTAAAAGTGCAGTGCTAAAATGGATTTGACAAATATCTGTATAATCTCCAGAATAAATAAAGTGCTAAATAATACCTGAATAAAGTGTTTATTATCCAGAGAAAAATGCTAAATAACTTAATACCATAATAAGTAATAATAATAAATAATCCAAATAATGAATAAATGGTTATTGTCCAGATAATGGAATTATAAGAGTCCCAATAAATATCAGTAATCCGGATAAAAATCAATCTTGTAATCCCAGTGGCATACAACCAAATATTCCGGTGACGTGCGGGATATAGTAAAAATGCACACTCACCAGATGCACATCTTAAATGCGCACTGTATTAATATGTTGTAATCAGCCAGAGGTCCCTTCTATGGTGGGATGGAATCAGGAGCGGACTGACCATTTGGCCCCATGAGATGCCCCTGGTAACTTTCATATATATATCAACCATGTGCAAGGGAAATTATATATCATTTAATGACTCCATAGACTCTTAATCCAGGGAGTTATTAACTTTATAATCTCTGGGTCAACGGTGAGCTGAGGGCTCTGTAGAGTTTTCCATTTTTTTTATTTGTCTTTTGGTTGAACCTGATGGGTGTATATCTTTTTTTCAACTCAATATACTATGTTACTTGGTATAAGTGAACTGTGTCTACCTCTGAGATTGGGCCATTTGGAATCCTTTGGGTGAGTCTAATGAATGGCTGGACTCATGTGGGTCTGGGTGATTTTCCGATGCCGCTTTTGCCCATGATCACCAATGATACATCAACAAACTATAATCCTAACAAATATCCATTATTTTAGGAAAGACTGTAGAGGCATCTCTTTGATCTTTGCATTCCCAAGAACCTTTTTTAATAGGAAAGGGGTTGGCTTATGTCAGTCTTTCTCAACCTTTTTCAAGACAGAGGAACCCCTAAGATTACTTTCAAGTCTGAGGGAACCCCTGCTAAAATGACTATATCTATAACTCATGATATATTAGTGTGATGGTCAGTGGGAAGAATGCTCCTTACACTTGTGGTCATTGGGAAGAGACAATATTGTCAGTGGGAACTTATTTGAGAAGCAGAAATTACTTATTGCTCAAGGAACCCCTACTAACCTCTTGAGGAACCCCTAGCAAACTCTTGAGGAACTCCTAGAAACCTCTGGAGGAACCCCTAGCAAACTCTCGAGGAACCCCTAGCAACCTCTGGAGGAACCCCTAGCAACTTCTGGAGGAACCCCTAGTAAACTCTTGAGGAACCCCTAGAACTCTCTGGAGGAACCCCTGGCAAACTCTTGAGGAACCCCTAGCAAACTCTTGAGGAACCCCTAGCAACCTCTGGAGGAACTCCGTTGTTCCACGGAATCCTGGTGGAAAAACCCTGGCTTATGTAGTTTCCTTATTTTTTCAGATGACTCAAATGATACGGCAACAAACTGGACCACGGCTTCACCAAACAACACAGCTGGACCTCCAATCACTTCTTCAGGTGCTAATAAAATGCTAAAATTCGCCGATGCAAACTGCAATAGTAAAAAGCCAAAAGATATGGAGGGAGTTGAAAATACACCAAAAATTGTGAGCTTGCCAAATAAATATACAGGTTGCAGAAGACATCAAATATCTACTAGAATCCCTAGAACACGGTTGGGTAGAGTTCAGATCGATTGATAGTTCCTATTGATAATTCTGCACCTGTCTACACAAATGAAAACCAGGCTTAATGCTAATAGAATATGTTGAATTATGTGGACTCAGTAAGCGCCATGACATCAAGGAGAGACGGCAAAAAGCCGAACCAATTATTAGCAACAGTAATCCAACATATTACCGGAAAAAGAAGAGGAAAGAAAAAAGGTTAGAAGAAAGGAAAAAGAAAATTAAAAAAAGAAAAGGAATCAGAAAGAAAACATGGAGAAAAGGGAAACTAGAAGAATCACGGATCCAGGGCTAGCACAGGCAGAGACTATAAGAGGCCATAACTAGTAGGAGGCAGGGATGGCAAGGAATAACGTATCCAAGGTTCACAAACCTTAAGGAATCTCGGATGAGAATCATGAAGAATGCTAGACATCTGTTCATTGATCAACATAGCATTCATCCGGGTCCGCATCCCCTGGAAGACAACCGAAGGGGTTCTCAAAATACACTTTTCATTAACAAAAAAAATGGTTTATGTATTACTATGGCCTAGTGCAGAGGTCGCCAAACTTTCTAAACAAACAGCCAGTTTATTGTCCTTCAGAGTTTAGGGGGGCCGGACTGTGGCCAGCAGGAGTGGAAATTTTCCTGGCATCGGTGGGAGTAAACACTTCGCCACATTAGGTATTAGGGGGGAAATAGCGCCCCATTGTTGTTGGCGAAATAGTGTCTCATATCATTGGGAGGAATAGTGCCCCAGCAGCATGCACCTGGTGATCTTCGTGATCGATGTGTCCTATGGACACAGCAGATCACGTGATGTGGTAAAAGACCAATCACAGTGGTCTTTTACCACATGATCAGCTGTGTCCAATGACACAGCAGATCACCGGGTAAATACAGTTGCCAGTTATCGGCTGCACTTTCCTCACACTGTGACAGCGTGAGGAAAGTACTGCTGATAACCGGCAATTGTCAGAGAACAGATCCACACTGATGATCAGTGCCCTGATGATCAGTGCCGCCCACCTGTGCCACCCACCAATGCCCAGCAGTGCCATCCACCTGTTCCATCAGTGCCCAGCAGTGCCCAGCAGTGCCCAACAATGCCACCTACCTGTGTCCAGCAGTGCCCCTCTATCAGTGCCACCCATCAGCGCTGCCCAGCAGTGCCTCCGATCAGTGCCACCCAGCATTGCTGCCCAGCAGTGCCACCAGTCAGAGTCGCCCATCTGTGCTGCCCATCAGTGCCACCTATCAGTGCTGCATCATCTGTGCTGCCCATCAGTGCCACCTATCAGTGCCCATCAGTGCTGCATCATCAGTGCCGCCTATCAGTGCCCATCAGTGCTGCCTATCCGTGCCACCTCATCACTGTCCATCAGTGCTGCCTATCAGTGCCCATAAGTGCCCATCAGTGCTGCCTATCAGTGCAGCCTCATCAACGCACATCAGTGAAGGAGAAAAATTACCTATTTGCAAAACTTTATAATAGAAACAAAGAAAAACTTTTTTTTTTGCTCTTTTTTTGATTATAGTGCAATAAATAAAACACCCAGCGGCTATTAAATACCACCAAATGAAAGCTCTATTTGTGTGAAAAAAATGCTAAAAATGTTATATGGGTGCAATGTGGCATGACCGCGCAATTGCCATTCAAAGTGCTACAACGCTGAAAATTGGCCTGGGCAGGAAGGGGGTATAAGTGCCCGGTAGGCAAGGGGTTAAATAAGGCACAACTTTTGAATTAAAATATTATTTGCGCAATAGATGAAAATCTTTTTTACATAAATAAAACAAATTATTAAAAAAAAAGGAAAGCTGACTTGTTAACGCTACCATATATCGGCATACAATCTATACGATGGTCACATAATAATCCATGCATAAATTCCATTTTTCTAAGTATTTGACAAAACATAATAATGGGTACATCCTTTGGCTCGATGCTTTTCGTGACAATAATCTCATCTGCTCCTGAAGAAGCGAGAGTATTGTCATGAAACGCATCGAGCCATTATTATGTTTTGTCAAATACTTGAAAAAATGGAATGTATACATGTATTATTATGTCAAGTAAAAGATGTAAAAGTGCAGTGCTAAAATGGATTTGACAAATATCTGTATAATCTCCAGAATAAATAAAGTGCTAAATAATACCTGAATAAAGTGCTTATTATCCAGAGAAAAATGCTAAATAACTTCATACCATAATAAGTAATAATAATAAATAATCCAAATAATGAATAAATGGTTATTGTCCAGATAATGGAATTATAAGAGTCCCAATAAATATCAGTAATCCGGATGTAAATCAATCTTGTAATCCCAGTGGCATACAACCAAATATTCCGGTGACGTGCGAGATATAGTAAAAATGCACACTCACCAGATGCACATCTTAAATGCACAGTGTATTAATATGTTGTAATCAGCCAGAGGTCCCTTCTATGGTGGGATGGAATCATGGGCGGACTGACCATTTGGCCCCATAAAATGCCCCCTGGTACCTTTCATAGGCTTTTTTGGGTGTGATTTGAGTGTGGGTGAGGACACAGGGGCCCCATGATCCCCTATTGCCCGGGGAGCCCCATGAGTTGTCAGTCCGCCCCTGGATGGACTACAGCCTGGAATGGATAACCCTCCTCTGGAGTCTGGTATAGTAAGACGTCAGCCAGAGGTCCCTTTTAAGGTGGGATAGAATACAGCCTGATGCGGGTCTCCCTCCTCTGGACACTGGGATAGTCACCTGGGTTCCCGAGGATTTAAATGCTCAGTGCAGAGCAAAAAAGAAGGGTGCCCATAGTGTAGTCATTTGGTATTTTAAATAGGTTTATTTGTGCAGAGATTAAATGAAAATCCAAAGCATCCGTATGTTTAGGAGCAAATGCAGCATAATGCTGCCTAATACACTGATCAGCTGGTAAGCAAAAATGGCCACCGGATCTCCGTGATCCGGCGGCGTGACGTCACATTGTGCGGCTCCTGCCTTTTCTTTATAAATTGCTTTATTTATGTAAAAAAAGATTTCCATCTATTGTGCAATACATTTTTTTTTATGCAAATGTTGTACCTCAATTAAAGTCCCATCAGATATGTTCCTGCTCTTTGCTCTGTGCAAGTGCAGAAAAATACGAGTTGATCCTGACGGTAATCTTATGTCCTCTCAAATCTCAAACAATGTTAACAGATTTCCCAATATTTTTTTTTTAGATGTAGATTCCTTTAATTTATTAGATACAGTGCCGCATTCTTTTTTTTCCCAACACACAAGTCCACACAAGGTGTAGTCCTCCCAGCACAAGTCGCTTTAATTTAACACAAGATCCTCCCAAAAGTCCTCCCAAACAATTTTCCCAACATTTTTGCCACAGTGCCGCAGCACAAGTTCTACCACTAGAGTGAGCACAAGTCCTTCCAACACAAGTCTCCCAACACAAGTCCTCCCAACAAGTCCAAAGTCCTCCCAACACAAGTCCTCCCAACACAAGTCCTCCCAACACAAGTCCTCCCAACACAAGTCCTCCCAACACAAGTCCTCCCAACACAAAGTCCTCCCAACACAAGTCCTCCCAGCACAAGTCCTCCAACACAAGTCCTCCCAGCACACAAGTCCTCCCAACACAAGTCCTCCCAACACAAGTCCTCCCAACACAAGTCCTCCCAACACAAGTCCTCCCAACACAAGTCCTCCCAACACAAGTCCTCCCAACACAAGTCCTCCCCAAGTCCTCCAACACAAGTCCTCCCAACACAAGTCCTCCCAACACAAGTCCTCCCAACACAAGTCCTCCCAACACAAGTCCTCCCACACAAGTCCTCCCAGCACAAGTCACAAGTCCTCCCCACACAAGTCCTCCCAACACAAGTCCTCCCAACACAAGTCCTCCCACAAGTCCTCCCAGCACCAGTCCTCCCACACAAGTCCTCCCAGTCCTCCAACACAAGTCCTCCCAGCACAAGTCCTCCCAGCACAAGTCCTCCCAACACAAGTCCTCCAACACAGTCCTCCAACAGAGAACTTAACGTTTGCCGTGACGGATGTGACTTCTCCGCCTACAACTCCTTCTCAAAATATACTTTTCATTAACAGAAGCATGGTTTATGTATTACTATGGCTTAGGAGTGCTTGTTGCTCCATGTGTTACAGTTGGAGCATCTAGTGTCCGGTGTCTATAGACCCGAACGGTGAACTCCTCTTTTTGCTCCTTTTCAATCTGTTAAATTTAGCATTGGAAGCATTTTGTTATCTGTCATCTGTGTGCAAGGAGATACCTGTTGGTCTTGCCAAAAATGTCCTTTCTCTTCTGCATTTCTTCTCTTTATTTCTTCATAGAGCCCACTACATTTCTCAGTGGATCCCACTCCAATTCTCAGTGGATCCCACTTCATATCTCACTGGAGCCCACTCCATTTCTCAGTGGATCCCACTCCAATTTTTCTGTGGATCCCACTTCATATCTCTGTGGAGCCCACTCCATTTCTCAGTAGATCCCACTCCATTTCTCAGTGGATCCCACTCCATATCTCAGTAGAGCCCATGCAATATCTCAGTAGATCCCACTCCATTTCTCAGCAGAGCCAACTCCATACCTCAGTGGAGCCCACTCTATTACTCAGTGGAGCCCACTCCATTTCTCTGTGGAGCCCACTCCATATCACAGTGGATTCCACTCCATTTCCCAGGGGATCCCACTCCATTTCTCAGTAGAGCCAACTCCATACCTCAGTGGAGCCCACTCTATTTCTCAGTGGAGCCTACTCTATTACTCAGTGGAGCCCACTCCATATCACAGTGGATTCCACTCCATATCACAGTGGATTCCACTCCATTTCTCAGGGGATCCCACTCCATTTCTCAGTGGATCCCCCTCCATTTCTCAGTGAATACCCCTCTTAATATCTCAGTGGATCCCCTCCATATCTCAGTGGATCCCCCTCCATATCTCAGTGGATCCCTCCATATCTCAGTGGATCCCCCTCCATATCTCAGTGGATCCCCTCCATATCTCAGTGGATCCCCTCCATATCTCAGTGTATCCCCCTCCATATCTCAGTGGAGCCCACTCCATATCTCAGTGGAGCCCAATCCATGTCTCAGTGGATCCCACTCCATTTTTCAGTAGAGCCCCGTCCATTTCTCAGTGGAGCCCACTCCATATGTCAGTGGAGCCCACTCCATTTCTCAGTGGAGCCCACTCCATTTTTTCAGTAGAGCCCCCTCCATTTTCTCAGTGGATCCCCTTCCATTTCTCAGTGGATCCCCTCCATTTCTCAGTGGATCCCCCTCCATTTCTCAGTGGATCCCCCTCCATTTCTCAGTGGATCCCCTCCATTCTCAATTGGACTAAAGTTCATACTCCTTTGTTTTAAAATGCATTTAGCTGTACACTCTTCTTTGAAATGTGACCAAGAGCTGTTCAACGTTTGAGTTGCATAATCCCAGAGATGTATGGAAGTATCTACACTATTCATTGCACGGTACACAGAGCTAATTGTTATAATAAAATGACTTTTTTTCTTTTAGGTCTGTCCTCCGCAACAACAGAGTTCACCATGGCTCCTGGTACGACCAGTGTCGGAAGGGACGGGTCGTCCACCGTCCCCGGCGATGAGACTTCAAGGACAACGTCTACAGCGTCCAAGCTTTCCACAGCTGGATTCTTTTTTATTTGTTTTGCTGCTTTTGTTGTATTGTTCTAAGTTGGATGTAATCAGATCATCAATTTTACGAAAATCTTTCTATTTTCTAAATCACAGTGCGAAACTTATACTTTTACCAACTGACTCCACCTTTCTTACATTTCTTCTTTATACTTGCCTTAGTCGGATGACCTTGAGAAGGAATCTTCACAACTTCTGGCCAAAACTGTTTTTTTTCCGCTCTGCGTCTAGTCGCTTAAGCCTGGTACACACGATGAGTAAATCGGACAAAAAATACTGCTTTCGGAGCAATCAGCCGATAATTTGATCGTTGGTGCCAGGGGCGGACTGACCATTTGGAAACTCAGGCACTGCCCGAGGGTCCGGGGTCAGTAGGGGGCCCCATGAGATGCCCCTGGTACCTTTTTCATAGGCTTTTTTGAGTTTGGGCAAGGACACAGGGGCCCATGATCCCCTAATGCCCGGGGGCCCCATGAGTTGTCAGTCCGCCCCTGGTTGGTGTACAGCTTTCGAGAGCTGGTCAGGACAATTCATGCAAATTATCTGAAGGGACAAACACAACATTTCTTTCTAGTACAATAACAGAACAAACGATTATTGTTTGAAAATTTAAAATACAACTGTGTCGCGCTCCAAATATATAAAAAAAAACGATAATTAAATAATCTTACAAGTTTAAAATTAATATTTAATAATTGTAATAAAATTAATCCCCTTATTAATGTGCTTAATTACAAATTAAGCACTTGTAGGATTATTTAATTATAATTTTTTTTTTATATATATTTGGAGCGCGACACAGTTGTATTTTACATTTTGGATTGATTAACACATCAATAGGAGTATGTGTCTGAGTGTCAGTGAACCATAATAGTACACATAATTAATTATCACAATTTATAATTTAAATTATATGAGTATTCTAGTGGCTCACAAGCACTTTATATAAAAGAAGGATTATTGTTTAATCAGGACAGTATTTGTCCGTAAAAAAATCGAGCGACCAAGACCACGCATGCTCGGAATTGAAAGAATACATTACAATACAATACAATTACATTAGGTCATTGCAGAATGTCGTATTCTGTTTTACGAGAATTTTTGTAACTTTAGTAATCTATTCCTTTGCAACATGAGACTAGTATGCAAAAAAAAAAAGGATGATCATTCGTCTGATATTCTCATCGCGTGTAAAAGGCTCAAGACTTTAAAAGAGAAGTTCAGGAATTAAAAAAAAAACAAGCACACAATCTTCCCTAGGTGGATGCTGGATCTATCCTTCACTGGCTCTAAGACCAAGAACTGAGTGATCAAAGACCACTGATTGCTCAGTTCTCAGACTTCACTGAGCAGAGAGCCTAGGACAATGAGCTGCTGGCTCACTGCTCTGCCCCTCCAGCGCTCACTGGAGCATCGGGCTGTGGAGGGGGCGGGGGAGCTGCTGGCTCAGGCTCTCAGCAGCTCGCTGAGAGGCTGAGTTAGCTACCAGTCAGGCATTTGGGTAGATCCTGACATTAAAGTCAGGATCTCTCTAGAGCCCAATCCAGCTCAGTGACCTCAGCTGACAGCAGGATTTAGCGCATTGTCTGCTAAATATGGGTTACAGGAGTGCAGAATGAAGTGCACTCCTGCAACTCACAGGAGAAGTCAGGTCTGGAGGTCTACCTAAACAACATTAAGGAGATCAAAGATCACCCGGGTGCAGCAAATGGTGTTTGGGGTGATAACATAGCAAAGAGCCCTATTAAAATGTAAGGAAGGTTTGAAGAGTTTAGAGGTCAGTAGAAATGCAGAGTTCAAGGGTCAATAGTAAGTAACACAGAGTTCAGAGGTCAGTAGTATGTAATGCAGAGTTTGGAGGTCAGTAGTAAGTAAAGCAGAGAGCAGAGGTCAAGGGTATTGCAGAGGTTGGTAGTATGAAACACACAATGCAGGGGTCAGAAATACATGACACGGAGTGCAGAGGTCAATAGTATGTAACACACAGTGCAGGGGTCAGGAGTATGTCATATAGAGTGCAGAGGTCAGTAGTATGTAATGCAGAGTTTGGAGGTAAGTAGTAAGTAAAGCAGAGAGCAGAGGTCAAGGGCATTGCAGAGGTTTGTAGTATGTAACAGGGGGTTAGAAATACATGACACAGAGTGCAGAGGTCAAGAGTATGTAACACACAGTGCAGGGGTCAGGAATATGTACCACAGAGTGCAGCGGTCAATAGTATGGAAAACATAGTGCAGGAATCAGGAGTATGTAACATAGAGTGCAGAGGTCAATAGTATGCAACACACAGAGCAGGGGTCAGGAGTATGTAACATAGAGTGCAGAGGTCATTAGTATGTAATGCAGAGTATAGCTGTCAGAAGTAAGATGGTTGTTCAGAGGTTAGAAGTATGTAATACAGAGTGCACAGGTCAGGAGTAACACAAGTGCAAAGGTCAGTGATATGTAATGCACAGTGCAAGGGTCATGGATAAGTAACGCAGAGGTCAGTAGTATGTAAAGCCGAGTGTAGGGGTCAGGAGTGAGTAAGGCAGAGTTCAGAGGTCAGGGGAATATAACAAAGGCTTCAGAAGTCTGGAGTTCAGAGGTTAGTAGTATGTACTGCAGAGGTCAAAGAGCAGTTGTATGTAATGCAGTGTGTAGTATTCTGGTGTATGTAACAAACAGTGCAAAGGTCTGGAGCAACTAAATTGTCTTAAAGTGTAGCTAAGCCAAAAGAACAAAACAAAGAACAAAAATGCAACATGTTACAGCTTACTAGTCCTTATATGTGGTGGTGGCATTTGGTTTCTTTTTTTTTTTAGTTTTTTTCTTCTTTATTTTAACCAGAAAAAAAAAAACAGTGGCAGCACAGTGGCTAAGTGGTTAGCACCTCCATCTGCAGCACTAGGGTCATATGTTGGAATTTCAACCACAGCACTACCTGCACAGAGTTTGCATGTTCTCCCTGTGCCTGTGTGGGTTTCCTCCGGGTACTCCGGTACTCCAAAGACATGCTGGTAGGTTAATTGGCTCCTGTTTAGATTGGCCCTAGTATAAATTGGACACATAACTTGAATCCATCTGTGGGCATTATTGACGACCCTTGTGATTGTTCTCTGGTATTTGTGGATTCGGTGAGTTCCGTCTTGAGCCATTGAGGCGGCACTTCATATGTCATGTCAGCTGGTACAACTAAGACTGTTTGTGGTGGCAACAACATATACTGTTCACCAGGGGCGGACTGACCATTTGGAAACTCAGGCACTGCCCAAGGGCCCGGGGTCAGTAGGGGGCCCCATGAGATGCATTCAAAAAAGGGGGGTTTGTGAAAAGAGATTCACAGAAAAGCGGCTACATTATGAACAGACCGTGACACTCAGAAAATTTTCCAAAAATAATGCTTTATTACACAGATATAAATATGACATATGGGCATTCGCCCTGGTTTACCATCACCTCAGTATGAGACAATAACACACAGACCTAAAACCATATAAAATGACATCAAGACCGGTCTAAATGGTCCTATTGGTCCTGACGAAGCTGAGTGAGATACGCCCATCGGCGAAACGCGTTGACGTCATACGTCAGATACGTCACTTCCGGTCATGCGCACTAGGTGGAACGCACGCTGACCCACAAGGAGGAAGCCATCTTCACATGCTATGAGGCAAGCGCGTGAGCAGCACAGGCGCTGAGAGGGGGCTGGAACCCGCGGTATATCGGCGGATGTCAGCGGTGGTTCCTGGGCCTCTGTGGCCGTGTTTGGCAATATCCATGAAGGACATCTCTTTCATTCCCTTTATCCACGGCACAGGTGGTGAGTGGATTGTTACAGGACATTAGATATACGGTCCTCTGTGATTAATATGACCTACATATCTTATTGAGTGCAAGCTCTGTCAGTGACTTCCCACATTATTTGTTTTCACTACAGGATGGGGACATTATGGTGCTTTGTGTAGGATACAGGACATACCGCATATAGTTCAACAGGCAGAAGATTCCTTGGGATATGTCTTGCTTTTCCTACAAAGGGTGGTGTGTAGTCCACATACAGTGGTGAAGACACCATTTCAAGCAGAGTGCTGCAATCTGCACCTTTTCACCCATCCTGGGAATAAATGGGGCTTATTTCCATTCAAGAGCTTTATGACACAGCTGTTCACATTACAGATGAACGGGCCCCAACCACGTGTGCCGGCACAGGAATGTATTGCAACATATATTTGACATTTATGTCTTTTTCCAAACAGGCCTGAGGCTTATTGTTCCCCTCTTCACGCTTATTGTGCTTACTGCATTTCATACATGTGATATACGTATATCCATAGTATAATTTTTGGATTCCCTGTTCGGGATTCACCATTATGATATTGGTGTAAATTCATTATTCAATATTATGGTATACCTATGGTATAATTTTTGGATACACCTCTTTAGGGAAGTGTTTACCTATGTGTTTGTACTACAGAGATATTAGACTCTTGCAGTCACTTTTTCTGTTGCACATACATTTAGACCGGTCTTGATGTCATTTTATATATGGTTTTAGGTCTGTGTGTATTGTCTCATACTGAGGTGATGGTAAACCAGGGCGAATGCCCATATGTCATATTTATATCTGTGTAATAAAGCATTATTTTTGGAAAAAATTTCTGAGTGTCACGGTCTGTTCATAATGTAGCCGCTTTTCTGTGAATCTCTTTTCACAAACCCCCCTTTTTTGAATGCCTTTTTTGGCTACTATGGAAACCAAACATTGGGTGACACGATAACTTAATTTACAACCTCTTAATAACTACCTATAATATATAGGCCCCATGAGATGCCCCTGGTACCTTTTTCATAGGCTTTTTTGAGTTTGGGCAAGGACACAGGGGCCCCATGATCCCCTATTGCCCGGGGGCCCCATGAGTTGTCAGTCCGCCCCTGCTGTGCACATGTACTCCTGAAGAAGACAAGTGTTCAAAAGTCTTTTCATGTGGACTTCATCTCTTTTTTTTTTTAATTTAAATATTTATTAGTTTTCAACATATTAGGAAATTTAAAATTCACAATACAAATTCTTTACATTCATATATATCAATAAGAAAAATAAACAAAAACCAAATTATTCACTCATTTCTCATATTTTCCTTTTTTTCTCCCATCCCTCCCCATAGCAAATCTAAGATTCCCCCCACCCGTCCCCTCGTCTTTCTCTTATAAACACTGGAAAAAGAAGCCTTAAAAATGTTCTTATTACTGATGGGTAGGAATTAAGAGATATCTTTTTTTTCATCTATTCACTTTTGATCTAAACTCTTCCCATTTTTTTCCATTTCGCATAATACAGTGGGGCAAAAAAGTATTTAGTCACCACCAATTGTGCAAGTTCTCCCACTTACAAAGCTGAGAGAGGCCTGTAATTGGCATCATAGGGAGACCTCAACTATGAGAGACAAAATGAGAAAACAAATTCAGACAATCTCATTGGCTGATCTGGAAATAATTTATTTGCAAATTATGGTGGAAAATAAGTATTTGGTCACCTACAAACAAGCAAGATTTCTGGCTCTCACAGACCTGCACCTTCTTCTTTAACCTCCCTGGCGGTATGATTATTTCAGATTTTTGGTGCTGAAAGCGGTACCATTTTTTTTGCATGGAAATATGTTTTTTTTTTTTATTGTAGGGCTGTAATTTTTAGGAATAACTCACTGAAATCTGTCCGAACAAGAGTCTAGTAAACATCCCGGGGATGATAAAATTTGAAACACGAAATCATAAATTATAATTTAATAAATAATCATAAAAATAATAATATAATAATAATAAATTTAATTTAATAATATAATCAAACCAAAAACACTGAAATGTGAAATAGAGCGCCAAGTTCGCACATCGCTGAGCAAAGTCGCAGAATCGTTTTCCGTGTCTGATGACGAATTTCCCCCACAAATCATTATCACTCAATTCTGCAAGTGGTTCTGATTTACTATCGCTGTTCTCTAGCCGGTCTAAAACCGCTTTTGACCTAAAGGGACGCTTTTTGGACACCATGGACATTTCTCAGTTTCCAGGCAGAAAGAACAGTAAAATTGCAGGCAGGGCGCCGGACAAAGCACTCGGGACAAAATGTATGTGAAATGGTTTGATACAGGAATGGAATACTATGTTATGTTAGTGATTTTAGTGAATGTCACTTTTTGTCATTTTTGAATTTCCCGAAGTACCCTACACCTGATTCTTTATATTGATTTACTGATGATTCTGTATTATGTAAAAGGCAGGTTCCAGGATCCAAATTAATATCAGTTTTCGTAATCTTTCTAATTTGATGAACCACTCTTCTCCAGAATATTTGTATCTTTGGGCATTTCCACCATAAGTGATAAATCGTGCCTATCTCTCCACACTCTCGCCAGCACAAAGGTAATTTCTCCCCTCGGAGATCTCTTAACAAGAACTACTTCCAAGCTATATGAGAACATTACTAATATATTTACATGGATGTCTATGTATACACCAGTCATAATGTATGTTTTTGTATCATTTTTTTTTTTTATTTAATTTTTAACTGTACTACTTTCTTGCAACTACATTTTTTGTGAATGTGCCTTGAAAATTGCCTGCTAGACATATGCTTGTTGAGGTCATTGATTGTTCGGAATGTTGACACTTGAATTCCTAGATTACACATCTAGGCCTAATATTCCTGCTTGTTACCTCTGATTTTCGCAAAACTGTAAAATAATTTTAATAAAGAAGTGTGAAATGTAGAAAGGTTGTACCTCATCACTGGTCCTTGCTGCGGTGGAAAATGAACGTCCATTTTACCTTGGAGGACTGACAACTTATGGGGCCCCCGGTCAATAGGGGATCATGGGGCCCTGGTGTCCTCACCCACACCCAAAAAAGCCTATGAAAAAGCCAATGAAAGGTACCAAGGGCATCTCATGGGGCCCCCTACTGACCCCGGGCTCGAATGGTCAGTCCTCCCTTGCTCGGAAATTGAACAATCGTTCCTGAAAGGATAGTTTTTGAAGTAACTTTTTCTGGTGCATGGCTGGCTTTATTTTACAGATTTTTCCAGGTCTGACACTAACCTGCCGCTCTGTTGTAAAAACGAGACAACAGAAAGGGATCATCTCAAAAAGCTGAATTCACTAAAAACTTTGTTCTGGTGACAGTGAGGAGGATAACTGTGGAATGTACACGGCTCAAAAAAAATGAAAGGAAGACATTGTAATCAGAGTCTAGCATCAAGTCAATGAAGCTCCTGGGATATGGATCTGGTCAGGTAAGTAGCAGAGGGGGTTGTTCATCAGTTTCAGCTGCTTTGGTGTTAATGAAATTAACAACAGGTGCACTAGATGGGCAACAATGAGATGACCTCCAAAACAGGAATGGTTTTACAGGTGAACGTCACTGACATTTTTTTTCCCTACTCATCTTTTCTGACTGTTTTTCACTAGTTTTGCATTTGGCTAGGGTCAGTGTCAGTACTGGTAGCATGAGGCCATACCTGGACCCTACAGAGGTTGCACAGGCAGTCCAACTCCTCCTGGATGGCACATCAATACATGCCATTGCCAGAAGGTTTGCTGTGTCAGCACAGTCTCAAGAGCATGGAGGAATTTCCAGGAGACAGGCAGTTCTTCTAGGAGAGCTGGACAGGGCCGTAGAAGGTCCTTAACCCATCAGCAGGACCGGTATCTGCTCCTTTGTGCAAGGAGGAACAGGATGAGCCCTGCCAGAGCCCTACAAAATGACCTCCAGCAGGCCACTGGTGTGAATGTCTCTGACCAAACAATCAGAAATAGACTTCATGAGGGTGGCCTGAGGGCCCGACGTCCTCTAGTGGGCCCTGTGCTCACTGCCCGGCACCATAGAGCTGGATAGGCATTTACCATTGAATACCAGAATTGGCAGATCCACCACTGGCACCCTGTGCTTTTCACAGATGAGAGCAGGTTCCCCCTGAGCACATGTGACAGACGTGAAAGGGTCTGGAGAAGCCGTGGAGAACGTTCTGCTGCCTGTAACATGGTTCAGCATGACCGTTTTGGTGGTGGGTCAGTGATGGTCTGGGGAGGCATATCCATGGAGGGACGCACAGACCTCTACAGGCTAGACAATGGCACCCTGACTGCCATTAGGTATCGGGATGAAATCCTTGGACCCATTGTCAGATCCTACGCTGGTGCAGTGGGTCCTGGGTTCCTCCTGGTGCAGTGGGTCCTGGGTCCCTCCTGGTGCGGTGGGTCCTGAGTTCCTCCTGGTGCAGGGGGTCCTGAGTTCCTCCTGGTGCAGGGGGTCCTGGGTTCCTCCTGGTGCAGAAGGTCCTGGGTTCCTCCTGGTGCAGTGGGTCCTGGGTTCCTCCTGGTGCAGTGGGTCCTGGGTTCCTCCTGGTGCAGGGGGTCCTGGGTTCCTCCTGGTGCAGTGGGTCCTGGGTTCCTCCTGGTGCAGGGGGTCCTGGGTTCCTCCTGGTGCAGGGGGTCCTGGGTTCCTCCTGGTGCAGCGGGTCCTGGGTTCCTCCTGGTGCAGTGGGCCCTGGGTTCCTCCTGGTGCACGACAATGCCTGCCCTCATGTGGGGAGAGTATGCAGGCAGTTCCTGGAGGATGAAGGAATTGATTCCATTGAATGGCCCCACACTCACCTGACCTAAATCCAATAGAACTCCTCTGGGATGTCATGTTTTGGTCCATCTGATGCCGTCAGGTTGCACCTCAGACTGTCCAGGAGCTCAGTGATGACCTGGTCCAGATCTGGGAGGAAATCCCCCAGGACACCATCCGTGGTCTCATTAGGACCCTCCCCCGACGTTGTCAGGCATGCATACAAGCACCTGGGGACCACACAGACTACTGAGGACCATTCTGAGTCGCTGCAATGACATTTCAGCCAAATGGACTCGCCTGCTGCATCATTTTTTCACTTTGATTTTTGGCGTGTCTTTGAATTCAGTCCTCTGTAGGTCGATCATTTTCATTTCCATCCAACGATGGGGCGTCCTTACATTCCTCACACATCACTCCGTCCATGTCAGTATAGAGATCCAGCAGGAGATTTTTCCCCATTGAGATCTGATGGGTTTTCAAAGTGTTCCTTTCATTTTTTTGAGCCGTGTATTTATGTATTTACAAAATGTCGATCTGAAACACCAGAGAGTAACAATGGCGCATATTCTGCACCTGATACATATAAATGTAATAGGTAACCAATGGATTGTTACATATAGGATGCATTTTGGCTTTAAATACCATGAAAGAGAGCTAGTCAGGAACTAGTGTTTGTTAGTGTCAACTGTGGGTGTAGGATTATAACTTTTTTTTTTTATGGTTGAACTGGATGGACTTTTGTCTTTTTTTCAGCCAGACTTATGCAGGCCATAGATGGGTCGAAAATCGGCTGATTTTCGGATCGTTAGTGGGCTAAATGTTCGTCCGTTTTTTCGGTATTTTGGCAGATTTTTTAAAGTTGGAAAAAAAAAGAAGAGGATGAAGAAGAAAAAGAAGAAGAAGAGGATGAAGAAGAAAAAAGAAGAAGAGGATGAAGAAGAAAAAAAGAAGAAGAGGATGAAGAAGAAAAAAGAAGAAGAAGAGGATGAAGAAGAAAAAAGAAGAAGAGGATGAAGAAGAAGAAGAAAAAAGAAGAAGAGGATGATGAAGAAGATAAAGAAGAAGATGAAGAAGAAGAAGATGAAGAAGAAGATGAAGAAGAAGAAGATGAAGATGAAGAAGAGGATGAAGAAGAGGAAGAATAAGAGAGAAGAAGAAGAGGATGATGAAGAAGAAGAGGATGAAGAAGAAGAAGGAGAAGAAGAAGAGGATGAAGAAGGAGAAGAAGAAGAAGAGGATGAAGAAGAAGAGAAAGATGAAGAAGAGGATGAAGAAGATGATGAAGAAGATGAAGAAGAGGATGAAGAAGAAGAGGAAGAAGAAGAAGAAGAAGAGGATGATGAAGAAGAAGAGGATGATGAAGAAGAAGAAGAGGATGAAGAAGATGAAGAAGAGGATGAAGAAGAAGAAGAGGATGAAGAAGAAGAGGATGATGAAGAGGAAGAAGAAGAAGAGGATGAAAAAGAAGAAGAAGAAGAGGATGATGAAGAAGAAGAGGATGAAGAAGAAGAAGAGGCTGAAGAAGAAGAAGAAGAAGAAGAAAAGGATGAAGAAGAAGAGGAAGATGAAGAAGAGGAAGATGAAGAAGATGAAGAAGAGGATGAAGAAGAAGAAGAGGAATTCCAGTCCGGCAAAAAGTGTCCCTGCAGAGAGGCTATTTCTTTGACAGTTCCTTGACATTCGTAGCGGTTGCAACATTGTATCTATTTGTTTCCGAATAAAAACATCTGTATCCAAAATGGATACAAATAGATACAATGTTGCAACCGCTATAACTGTCAAGGAACTATCAAAGAAATAGCGGAGCTCTCTGCAGGGACACTTTTTGCCGGCTGTAGACGGGATGAAAATCGGCCGATTTTTTTTTACCGTTGCTGGTAACGGCCGCTTGAACAACCGATTTTTCGTTTTTTTAAAGAAAAATCGGCCGGTTTTCTCTCCATCTATGGCCTGCATAACTATGTAACTAGATGTTAGAATCAAAGTTTCCACTCTAAATTTGTTGTTATAGGGCAGCCTTAGCGCTGTCACGGGAAGGTGGTGGCTCACAATGGCTGGATTTACCTTTATCTACTTTGACATACCTTTATAAGCCTTTGGAATAATTACTGGTGACTCTTTTATACTGTTTATACTGATATTGTTACCGAAACTAAACTTTGCTCTTACTTCCTTTTATGTTTAACCACTTCGACATTAGAGCATTTTTTTCATTTTTTTACACTCATAAACATATCTGAAATTTTTGGCTTTAAAATAACTTAAAACCCGGAGAACATGATATATTTTCTGAAAGCAGAGACCCTGGAGAATCAAAAGACAGTTGTTACAATTTTGTAGGTCTCACCATATTTGCATAGCTGTTTATTAAGTTCAGGAAAAAATATAATGTATAGCAGGGGCGGACTGACCATTTGGAAACTCGGGCACCACCTGAGGGCCTGGGTTCAGTAAGGGGCCCCATGAGATGCCCCTGGTACCTTTTTCATAGGCTTCTTTGAGTTTGGGTACGGACACAGGGGCCCCATGATCCCCTATTGCCCGGGGGCCCCATGAGTTGTCAGTCCACCCCTGATGTATAGTACAAACAGACAATATAATACCAATTTTTGGTAAAATGTACCACGTGGGGTTGTGTCAAATGAATAAAGACCAAATTTAAAATCGTGTGCGCTCATGACATCACGAAAAATGACTTCACCCAAAAAAATCTCCATAGGTGATGTTTTAAAAATGTTTAGTGATCATCAGCGGGGGGTTACGGGGGGGAGGTCATCACAGAGGACAAGGGGGCGCTTTTTACGTCTGGAGGAAAAGAAATGTAATCTCCAAACATGGAAAGGTTTCTTCACAGTAAGAGCTGTGAGAATGTGGAATAGACTCCCTCAAGAGTTGGTTGTGGCCAGCTCAGTGGATTGCTGTAGGAAAGTCCTGGATTCTTCCTTGGATACACAGAATATAACTGGATATAACATTGATAAGTAAAGTTGATCCAGGGCAGGGGCGGACTGACCATTTGGAAACTTGAGCACTGCCCTAGGACCCGGGGTCAGTAGGGGGGCCCCATGAGATGCCCCTGGTACCTTTTTCATAGGCTTTTTTGAGTTTGGGCAAGGACACAGGGGCCCCATGATCCCCTATTGCCGGGGGGCCCCATGAGTTGTCAGTCCACCCCTGATCCAGGGAATATCCGATTGCCTCTCGGGGGATCAGGAAGGAATTTTTTCCCCTGCAGGAGCAAATTGGATCATGCTTTGCTGGTTTTTTTGCCTTCCTCTGGATCAACTGTGGGTGTAGGATTATAACTTATTTTTTTTTTAATGGTTGAACTGGATGGACTTTTTTCAGCCAGACCAACTATGATGTGCCTTCTAACCGGCTTCACCGGGAATGCCACAATAACCACCAAGTGAGAAGGACTTTCCACAAGGTCACTTTCTCCGTGCCTGTGTGCTTGTGTACGTTCACGCATGGATAGAGAGAGTGTTTCTGTTCCATGCCATTGTTTACAGGATAGGCAGAGAGAAGGTTGGAGATATTTTGAAGGGGAATTCCAGCTCATTTTAAACTAATAACAAAGAATGTTTTTGATAAAACTAAAGTAGTATACGGGTAAAATCCTATACCAGGAAATCATATTTGTTTTTGTTAACTGAAGCTTTGGAACTGATCTTGGTTAAAACTGCCCAGCTTTGGTCAATGCCATGGCCAAATTGTGGGAAACAAAGCTAATAAAGAGTTTGTTCAAGTCTGATAGATTGGGCTAGAGAGTTCCAGAGGATGGGGGAGGCTCTGGAGAAGTCCTGGAGATGAGCCAGTGGAGGGATCGGCAGAGAGGGGTGGAGGACACTGAGTGGAGGCCAGTGGAGGGATCGGCAGAGAGGGGTGGAGGAGAGGGGGGAAATTGATGTAAGGGGGCACACTGATGGGGATAGTTGATGTAAGGGGGAACTCTGAGGGGGACAATTGCTGTAAGGGGGCACTCTGATGGGGATAGTTGATGTAAGGGGGCACTCTGAGGGGGGCAATTGCTGTAAGGGGGCACTCTGAAGGGGATAGTTGATGTAAGGGGGCAGTGGTGTATTTAGGTTTTGTGTTGCCCTAGGCAACATAAAAATTGTCTGCCCTCACGGACACCAACACAACTCCCCCTTACCCCCCCACCCAGAGAGCCTTCAACTACCACCCCCTTGGTGATAGAGAGACACTCATCTTCACAGCTCTGGACATCCCCAGGAATGAGAGCCAGGCTCTACATACACCATCAAGCAGCCTGCAGCCTCTCTCGGATCCCACCTGGTTCCAATGGTGCACATTTCCCTTCTTTCAATCCTTCTCCTGATGGGAGGTGCTGCCCTCCTGAAAAATGCCACCCGAGGCAAGTGCCTTGTTTGCCTTGTGGTAAATACACCCCTGTAAGGGGGCACTCTGAGGGGGATAATTGCTGTAAGGGGGAACTCTGATGGGGATAGTTGATGTAAGGGGGAACTCTGAAGAGGAAAGTTGATGTAAAGGGGGCATTCTGAGGGGGGGAAATTGATGTAAAGGGGCACTCTGAAGAGGCAATTGATGTAAGGGGCACTCTGATGTGGACATTTTATGTAAGGGGCACTCTGGTGAAGACACCTGATGAAAGACAAGACTCTTATAGGAGCCTGGATGTGAGGAGGGACTCTGAGAAGAAATCCTGATATAAAGATGGACTCTGTTAGGGATACCTGACATAAGGGGCCACAGGTTCTGTTTAACCACCCTAAACTAATGAAAGCATTCCCAGTTCACTCCTGCACCACCTCTGCACTACCTGTTAGACGATACTTCTGTGTTATGACTCCATGGTACAGTAGTGTGCCGAGTGAACAGGAAATATTGGTTGCATCCCTGTCACACTACTGACATTATGCCCCCTGACTTCTTTTTTTTACTGCACCCCCAGATCAGATAGGCTAGATCTGGCCCTCTCCCACATATGTACCAAGATTCATTTAGGTGGGAGCCAATTAAGCATGTCTTTGGACTGTGGGAGGAAATCCACTCAAGCCCTAATGAAATGGATCTCCTATAGCCCATCATACATGAAGGCTTGGTAATGGACTTCTTACGAAGCTTCTGACGTGGACATTACCAGTCATCTGATGTTCCCTTTGTGCTATATCCTATATTTTTAATAAAGTGGCAGAAAAGAGTATTAGACCTCAAATGCTAGATTTTAAATAACTTTTTAAGACATCTTCCAGATGTATGCATGTAGCCAATGTTTTACTCTCTTCTGTTGCTTGCGCTCTTCACCATGTTCTCTTCTCAGATGTCAACTCTCATCTGCTCCATTGGATGGGATCTTCCCCATTAGCGGGGCCTCTATAAACATGAAACCTTGAAGTATATCATTTGGATGAGAGACATGTGATTGTTGCTTTCTTATGTACATATTTTACATTACTTCCTTTGCTTCTGTTTAAACTGAGATGACCCGTGTCATTACCAGATATTTATCACAGCGGATCGGCAAGGTCTATACAACTTGCAGGAACTTCCATAACATACAGTAAGTCTGAATATTTGCAAAATTTGGAATTCACAGAGATTGAGTTCCCAGGCCCGTACAACCTCTGTGCCCATTATGAAGGTTTCCCACCATCCTACTGAATTTACATTTATATTTTGGAGGATGTAACAGGAGAAAGTGGAAAACATGAAAGATGAGTAGAATAGAGCTGGAATTTATGGCAGGGAGATCTCACTCGGCATTGGGGAACTGGCCTATAAGCGGACAATAGAGACTGCACCTTGAGGTATCAAGAGAGGAAGGCTTCATATGTTCGTTCTTGGCCCTTAAAGCTACGTGTTGCTAGCCTGGACTCCTACATCCTGCCTGTGATTCTGCAATCTCCTATCTCTCAGGCAACTACAACCTCAAACTCCCCAATGATGGCTTCATTTTACTTAATTTCCATGCAGATCCAATTCTTGTATCATTTAATGGACAGGCCACACCATTAAAGAAGAAGCTTCATTTCTTTTCTGTGCCCCCAGAGTACAAGGTACATGTGTTGCTTTGCCACATCTTCCCAAGTGTTGTGGAAGGCTAGCTACATGGTCATACAGGTTGTTCCCTTACCCCATGGCTGTCCGACAACACAGCTAGCAAGGAGATAGTTGGATTGATAGTCAACACTTGTCTCCGGCTCCAAACGCTTTCCTGAGACAAGTACCAGGAAGAGAAACGCATGAGGGCATGTCAACCACCATCCCTCTGCATTGCTGGTGTTTGTCTCAGAAAAGGGTTTGGGACCTGAGATAATTGTACACTATCAATGCTACTATCTCCTTTCTAGCTGTGTTGTAGGACTTCCACGTAGCTAGCCTTCCACAGTATGTAGGAAAATGGAGAAAACGGCCAAATGTACATTGTGATTTGGACAGAACACTGCAGTAAAAATAAAACTTCTTCTTTAAGAGTCTCCATCACAAGTCTTTGATGGGTATAAGTTCCTATTCTTCAAGGAAACCTCTTTGACTGCCCATCTATTAGGTAAAAGGGACCTGTTACCTCTTTGAATCTATGTTTTTCCTGTGCTATATCTTCATGTTATTTTTATCATCACTTTTACCAATAAGCAGTGGCAGAACTACCAGGGTTGCAAAGGTCGCACTTGCAAATGGGTCCCGGAGTTCCGCTACCATGAGGGGGCTCCAAAATGGCAGGAAGAGGCTAGCTGCAGAACATGTGAAAGGGTCCCGCTGCAGGATTGTATGCCTTGGCTCACATTGCTGCGACCCCAAAGTGGTGCAACTTGCTTGCAATTGCCTTGCAGCTTCCTTGCAACTTACTTGAGACTTTTGTGCTTTCAAGGGTCTTTCAAGGATTTAAAAAGTAAAGTGCCCCAGGATCAGTGGGAAGGGCCCCAGACTCAGCAGGAGACTGGGCATGGAGGGAAGGGACAATAGAAATGGCTCCAGAACCAATGGAAGGGTACAGGGCTTGGAGGAAAGGGCCTCAGGCTTGGAGGGAAGGGTCCTGGGACCAGAGGAAATGGCCCCGGGCCCAATGGAAATGACCGATGGAAGGGCCCTGGGACTGATGGAAAGGGCTCCGGCAGTCAGGAAGGGGGGTTTCTTGCACTGGGGCCCTGAAGGCTCTAGTTATGCCTCTGCCAATAAAATGTTTAGGTCTCCCATCTGTTGATCTTCTACACTTCATAGAGTGCCAGCAGCACTATTGCTTTCAAAGGGACCTACTGAGCTTAGTTTGTGAGCCAGAAGAATAGTATATGTAGGCAATGAGACAATATAGCTGCAATAAACACATCATATGAACCTGTATATATAAATTCTGCCTTTAAAACATTTAAGGTTGATCATCTTGGCATGAATGCACTTCCTGTTATAGGGTGACAACACTCTGTCCCTGTCTCCCAGGTGTGCTCCTGCGTTGTCACCCTGTCATATACTCAGTGGTGTATTTAGGTTTTATGCTGCCCTAGGCAACACAAAAATCATCTGCCCCAACAGAAACTGACCAACACCCCACCCCCTTCCCCCTCCCACGGAGAGAGCCTGACATTGACCAACAACATCCCTGCCCCAGCAGGCTCTACATACACCAACAAGCAGCCAGCAGCCTCTCTTGGATTCCACCTGGTGTCCCTTCTTTCATGCCTTCTTCTTAGGGGAGGTACTGCCCCCCTGAAAAATGTCGCCCTAGGCAAGTGCCTTGTTTGCCTTGTAGTAAATACACCCCTGCACATACTCACCCAATGGAGACTACAAGCAGCCATGCTGATGCACATAGCACAGCTATGGTCGCCGTCAGGAAATCCACCTTGAGAAATGCCATGACGCCATTGCTGGAGTGCAGGAAGACATAAAGTCCTTTGTTTATTCTGGCATAACCAGCCTTTTGTAAACTATTTCAAGCAGAAAACCACAGATCTGTCTGCTTATCTTAGTTTATTTAAAGTAGAATTCCAAGATAAACCTGACTAATCGTAAAAATGCTGCCTCATGCCTCCTGCTGACTAACCTGCGTAAGAAAGATCGGTATAGTTGCCTATTTTCAGGCTGCTGCAGTGCGACTTTGGAGTACGACTTTGATGTAACTGTGAGTGCGACTTTGATCTGACTTTACGCTCTAGGGATCTACGTAGCACCAAAGGTGGCACCAAAGTAGCGCAGGCACCTTTCCAAATCGCTGAGAATTTAAGTCACACCGATATGAATGGGTACCATTCAGGGGCGGACTGACAACTCATGGGGCCCCCGGGCAATAGGGGATCATGGGGCCCCTGTGTCCTCGCCCACACTCAAACCACTCCCAAAAAAGCCTATGAAAGGTACCAGAGGCATCTCACGGGGCCGCCTACTGACTCGGGGCCCTCAGGCAGTGCCCGAGTGTCCCGAATGGTCAGTCCGCCCCTGGTACCATTGAAAACATGAAAATATTGGGCTGCAACTTGTCATGTCCAAAGTCGCATGGCAAGTTGCACAAGTGTGAATGGAGCCTTAAGCACAGTCAAAATTTCACGGCCCTGCTGAAGGGGGAGGGTGGCCCCCCAATATGGATTGCCTTTTGATCTGCTATGAATCAATGTCATCATTAAAAAACTATTGATGTGCACGACGAAAAAAATAATTTTTTGCTTTTGATTCATTTGTTGAGTCAATCACTTTGTTTCTTTATATTCGTGATGTTAAAATATTAAGAGACGTTTTGTACACGGCTCAGAAAAATTAAAGAAAGACTTTGAAAACCCATCAGATCTCAATGGGGAAGAATCTCCTGCTGGATCTCAATACTGACATGGACGGGGTGATGTGTGAGGAATGTAAGGACGCCCCATCGTTGGATGGAAATGAAAATGATCGACCTACAGAGGACTGAATTCAAAGACACCCCAAAAATCAAAGTGAAAAAATGATGCAGCAGGCGAGTCCATTTTGGTGAAATGTCATTGCAGCAACTCAGAATGGTCCTCAGTAGTCTGTGTGGCCCCCATGTGCTTGTATGCGTGCCTGACAACCTCGGGGGAGGCTCCTAATGAGACCACGGATGGTGTCCTGGGGGGATTTCCTCCCAGATCTGGACCAGGGCATCACTGAGCTCCTGGACAGTCTGAGGTGCAATCTGGCGGCGTCGGATGGACCAAAACATGACATCCCAGAGGTGTTCTATTGGATTTAGGTCAGGGGAGCGTGGGGCCCATTCAATGGTATCAATTCCTTCATCCTCCAGGAACTGCCTGCATACTCTCCTCACATGAGGCCGGGCATTGTCATGCACCAGGAGGAACCCAGGACCCACTGCACCAGGAGGAACCCAGGACCCACCGCACCAGGAGGAACCCAGGAACCACTGCACCAGGAGGAACCCAGGACCCACTGCACCAGCGTAGGGTCTGACAATGGGTCCAAGGATTTCATCCCGATACCTAATGGCAGTCAGGGTGCCATTATCTAGCCTGTAGAGGTATGTGTGTCCCTCCATGGAGATGCCTCCCCAGACCATCACTGACCCATCACCAAAACGGTCATGCTGAACCATGTTACAGGCAGCAGAACGTTCTCCACGGCTTCTCCAGACCCTTTCACGTCTGTCACGTGTGCTCAGGGTGAACCTTCTCTCATCTGTGAAAAGCACAGGGCGCCAGTGGTGGACCTCCCAATTCTGGTGTTCAATGACAAATGCCAATCCAGCTCTATGGTGAGCACAGGGCCCACTAGAGGACGTCGGGCCCTCAGGCCACCCTCATGAAGTCTGTTTCTGATTGTTTGCTCAGAGACATTCACACCAGTGGCCTGCTGGAGGTCATTTTGATGGGTTAAGGACTTTCTACTCACTGTCCAGCTCTCCTAGAGTAACTGCCTGTCTCCTGGAATCTCCTCCAAGCTCTTGAGACTGTGCAGGGAGACACAGCAAACCTTCTGGCAATGGCACGTATTGATGAGCCATCCTGGAGGAGTTGGACTGCCTGTACAACCTCTGTAGGGTCCAGGTATAGCCTCATGCTACCAGTAGTGACACTGACCCTAGCCAAATACAAAATTAATGAAAAACTGTCAGAAAAGATGAGTAGTGAAAAAATGTCAGTGGCCTCCACCTGTAAAACCATTCCTGTTTTGGGGGTCGTCTCATTGTTGCCCATCTAGTGCACCTGTTGTTAATTTCATTGCCACCAAAGCAGCTGAAACTGATTAACAACCCCCTCTGCTACTTCACTGATCAGGAGTTTCATTGACTTGATGCTAGACTCTGATTAAAAAGTCTTCCTTTCATTTTTTTGCGCAGTGTATAAAATAAAAGTATAAAAAAATCAAGCTGCAGAATTCTCTAATAAAAAAGCAACATTCTGATTCTTTTGGACCATCTCAGATTCCACCACTTTCCCATGAACAAGAGAAAGCAGAAATACCCACAGAAAACATAAACTTGGCTTTGTTGCTTTAGCATCTCGTTTGTCCGATGGAACAGGTAAAGCGACATTCAAGCGCAGACGGGATAAATTGTTATTGATGTTATCACACCTAAAATCTAACACAGCCTTTTTTTTTTTCTGGTCAAAGTATAACTGTACAAAAGTTCGATAAAACCTGAGCCAGGAGATGAAAGCAGGCAGAAAGCAGCGTCTGCTTGAACCAACCTTCCAGTTCCTCAACGTGTCAGGGGCCCCTCAGCTCTGGAGGCAGATCTTTACCTCGTCTTTCCAATGCAAGTAATTTGGTGGCAAGCCTTTCGCTGCCAGGGCTGTTTTTTTGCATTTTTTTTGCACATTTGTAAAAATGCTAAATTTTAGGCCTGAAGATTAGTTAAAACCCCCAAAAGTTTATATTATAACGGCTTGCTGACCACCTCCCGTAGGAGTACAGCAACAGAGTGGCTCTCCTATGCCAGATCACATATCTAGTGGTCTGACACTTTCAGGTAGGGGGGCGCACACGGCATATATATATATACAGTTTTGTTCAAAATGATAGCAGTCAGACATCACTAACCGGATCAATCGCTGTTTTTGGTGGAAATGATATTTCTACATGGCAAATAATTTCCTAGCAGGTGTAGTAGAGTCAAAGAAATCCAACAGACCCAACAGTCATGACATGCATGCTGCTGATTCTATGTCATTGAATCACTCATTGAAAGGGGCGTGTTCAAAAATAATAGCCGTGTGGAGTTCTATTAGTGAGGTCATTCATTCTTTGATAAACAGGTGGCAATGATTGCCCTTATTTAACTACTTGCTGACCGCAGATAGCCGAATGACGGCTGCACTACGGCCGGCCAGTTCTGAGTGGACGTCATATAACGTCCTCCCAGAACGCGCTCTCCTGCACGCCCCAGGGGGCGCGCACCCGGCGATCTCCATGATCACTGTGTCCTACGGACACAGCTGATCACGTGATGTGGTAAAAGGCCAATCACAGCGGCCTTTTACCACGTGATCAGCGGTGTCCAATGACACGCTGATCAGAGGGAAATGCAAGTGCCGGTTCTCGGCTGCACTTTCCTCACGCTGTCAGATCGTGAGGAAAGTACTGCCGAGAACCGGCAGTTGTCAGAGCGGGGTTCGGCACCGATCATCAGGCACTGATGATCAGTGCCCTGATGATCGGTGCCCAGCAGTGCCACCCGCAAGTTCCGCCCAGCAGTGCGCCCACTAGCTCCACCCACCCGTGCCCAGCAGTGCACCCACCTGTGCCCAGCAGTGCGCCCACCTGTGCCACTCTGCAGTGCCACCTACCTGTGCCCAGAAGTGCCACCTACCTGTGCCCAGCAGTGCCACCCACCTGTGCCCACCCACCTGTGCCCACCAGTGCCCACCCACCTGTGCCCACCCACCAGTGCTGCCCACCAGTGCCACCCACCAGTGCAGCCCAGCAGTGCTGCCAGTCAGTGCCACCAGTCAGTGCCCAGGGGTTGTGCCAGTCAGTGCCGCCAGTCAATGCCCATCAGTGATGCCAGTCAGTGCCGTCCATCAGTACCCATAATCAGTGTCACCTATCAGTGCCGCCTATCAGTGCTGCATATTAGTGCCGCCTATCCATGACCCCTAATTAGTGCTGTCTATCAGTGACGCCTATCCGTGCCACCTCATTAGTACTGCCTATCAGTGCCCTTTAGTGCTGCCTATCAGTGCCCATCAGTGCCGCCTATCAGTGCCCATCAGTGCTGCCTCATCAACGCACATCAGTGAAGGAGAAAAAATACCTGTTTGAAAAATTTTATAAAAGAAACAAAGAAACTTTTTTTTTTTTCAAATTTTTTTGCACTTTTTTTATTTATAGCGCAAAAAGTAAAGCGCCCAGTGGCGATTAAATACCCCCAAAAGAAAGCTCTATTTGTGAGAAAAAAATGATCAAAATTTCATATGGGTACAATGTTGCATGACCGCGCAATTGTCAATCAAAGTGCAGCAGCGCTGAAAGCTGAAAATTGGCCTGGTAAATAAGGGGGTATAAGTGCCCTGTAGGCAAGTGGTTAAGGAAGGAAGGCAGCAAATGTTGGACATGCTGGTTACAGTGCATTTCTCTCTGAAATTCTGAGGAAAATGGGTCGTTCCAGACATTGTTCAGAAGAACAGCGTACCTTGATTAAAAAGTTGATTGGAGAGGGGAAAACATATAAAGAAGTGCAGAAAATGATCGGCTGCTCAGCTAAAATGATGGCAAATGCTTTAAAATGGCAACCAAAACCTGAAAGACGTGGAAGAAAGCGAAAAACTACCATTGGAATGGATAGAAGAATAGCCAAAATGGCGCAGACTCAGCCAACAATCAGCTCCAGGAAGATGAAAGAAGGTGTGACGTTCCCTGTGAGGACTGTTACAATTAGAAGACGCCTATGTGAAGCCAAGCTATCTGCAAGAAGCCCCCGCAAAGCCCCACTGTTGGAAAAAAGACATGTGCTGAAGAGGTTACAATTTGCCAAAGAGCACATTGACTGGCCTAAAGAGAAATGGCGCAACATTTTGTGGACTGATGAAAGTAAGATTGTTCTTTTTGGGTCTAGTGGCCGGAGACAGTTTGTCAGACGACCCCCAAACACTGAATTCAAGCCAAAGTACACTGTGAAGACAGTGAAGCATGGTGGTGCAAGCATCATGATATGGGGATGGGTTTTCATACAATGGTGTTGGGCCTATTTATCGCATACCAGGGATCATGGATCAGTTTGAATCCATCAGAATACTTGAAGAGGTCATGCTGCCTTATGCTGAAGAGGAAATGCCCTTGAAATGGGTGTTCCAACAAGACAACGACCCCAAACACACCAGTAAACGTGCAACATCTTGGTTTCCAGACCAACAAGATGGACGTTATGGAGTGGCCAGCCCAATCCCCGGATCTTCGTCCAATAGAAAACTTGTGGGGTGACATCAAAAATGCCGTTTCTGAGGCAAAACCAAGAAATAGAGAAGAACTGTGGAATGGGGTCCAATCATCCTGGGCTGGAATACCTGATCACAGGGGCCAGAAGTTGGGGGACTCCATGCAACACAGATGTACAGCAGTTCTCAGAAACAGTGCGACTACAACCAAATATTCATGAAGTCATTCAAAGGAAAGCAAAATCTTCAAACATTTCTCAGTTTATATAGTGAATGTTTGAGTTTGTAAAGAAGAATACAAACACTGTGATTTGTTTGAACCGTCTAATATTCACTTTTCTTCCATTTTTTTAGAGGAACAACACAAATTTGATGTATTTTTCTTCATGTTGTGATTTGGAATAGAATGTGTCGTGTTCCCAATGCATTTGTGTGGATGGAAATAAAAAGTTATTAGAAGGATTTTCAGCTTTATTCACTTTTTTCAACACACTGCTATTATTTTGAACACAACTGTATATATATAATATATATATAAATATAATTTGAAATATATTGAATACGGCCAAAATTGTACCATTTCAAATATATGTCAATATATTTGGGGAGAATATTTTTGAAATATATTTCAAATATATTTTTCTTCCGTGTGGGACACTTTGACCAGACGCCGTGACCCCTGGGCTAGTCTAAGTACTGAAAATGTTGTTCGGCCCGTGACATTCACATTACAAGAGTCACGTGTTCCCAAGCTTTGGGATTTTATAGTGTGTCCCCTTGCAGAAAGGTATTTGAGATAGGTATCTCAAAAACGCAATCCTTCCAAGCAATACTCACCAGGCAGGAAATACATCTTTTGTGTGCACATAAAAGCCGCCTTTTGTTTCCTAAAACTCAGACTTTTTCAGCAGCTGGCGAGTGAACCTCCACCAGGACATGAAACAGAGGTGAGTGGAAGAAAGTATGAATGGCTAGTATTTAATTGAAAAATTATTGATTGAATTAATTTGGTTTAATTAAAATTTTTAAGAAAGTTTTCATTTAATCCAGGGATCTGCAGCTCCTCGTATATTTCAGGAACTAGAAGTAAAAGAAAATGGTATATTATATGGGCAGTGGAAATTTGTTGGGTGGGGGCAGAAAGATGGAGGGGAGGGGAAGGGAGTAGGTAAATTTATGTGAAAATGCGTTTAGAAATGTTTGATTTAATGTTGATTTTTGTATTAGAAAATTAATAAAAGATTAAAAAAAAACGGGTTTCTAAAAAACAAAGAAAGGAGTGTTTTGCCCTTCAGGCTCTAGGGGGGCTGAACTGTGGCCAGCGGGGAGTGGAAATTTTGTTGGTGTCAGTGGGAGAAATGATGCCCCATTACTGGTGTCAGTTGCCAGAATAGTGTCTCGTATCAGTGGGAGAAATGGTGACCCATTGTTGGTGTCAATGGGAGAAATGATGCCCCATTGTTGGGGTCAGTTGCCAGAATAGTGTCTGGTATCAGTGGGAGAAAAGATGCCCCATTGTTGGGGGTCAGTTGCCAGAATAGTGTCTCGTATCAGTGGGAGAAATGGTGACCCATTGTTGGTGTCAATGGAGAAATGATGCCCCATTGTTGGGGTCAGTTGCCAGAATAGTGTCTCGTATCAGTGGAGAAAATGGTGCCCCATTGTTGGTGTCAATGGAGAAATGATGCCCCATTGTTGGGTGTCAGTTGCCAGAATAGTGTCTCGTATCAGTGGGAGAAATGGTGCCCATTGTTTGGTGTCAGTTGCCAGAATAGTGTCTCGTATTCAGTGGGAGAAATGGTGCCCCATTTTTGGTGCCAATGGGAGAAATGATGCCCCATTGCTGGGCCATGTCAGTTGCCAGAATAGTGTCTCGTATCAGTGGGAGAAATGGTGACCCATTGTTGGTGTCAATGGGAGAAATGATGCCCCATTGCTGGTGTCAGTTGCCAGAATAGTGTCTCGTATCAGTGGGAGAAATGGTGACCCATTGTTGGTGTCAATGGGAGAAATGATGCCCCATTGCTGGTGTCAGTTGCCAGAATAGTGTCTCGTATCAGTGGGAGAAATGGTGCCTCATTGTTGGTGTCAATGGGAGAAATGATGCCCCATTGCTGGTGTCAGTTGCCAGAATAGTGTCTCGTCATCAGTGGGAGAAATGGTGACCCATTGTTGGTGTCAATGGGAGAAATGATGCCCCCATTACTGGTGTCAATTGCCAGAATAGTGTCTCGTATCAGTGGGAGAAATGGTGACCCATTGTTGGTGTCAATGGAGAAATGATGCCCCATTGCTGGTGTCAGTTGCCAGAATAGTGTCTTGTATCAGTGGGAGAAATGGTGCCCCATTGTTGGTGTCAATGGGAGAAATGATGCCCCATTGCTTGTGTCAGTTGCCAGAATAGTGTCTCGTATCAGTGGGAGAAATGGTGAACCATTGTTGGTGTCAATGGGAGAAATGATGCCCCATTGTTGGGGGTCAGTTGCCAGAATAGTGTCTCGTATCAGTGGGAGAAATGGTGACCCATTGTTGGGTGTCAATTGGGAGAAATGATGCCCCATTGTTGGGGTCAGTTGCCAGAATAGTGTCTCGTATCAGTGGGAGAAATGGTGCCCATTGCTGGTGTCAGTTGCCAGAAATAGTGTCTCGTATCAGTGGGAGAAATGGTGCCCCATTGTTGGTGTCAATGGGAGAAATGATGCCCCATTGCTGGTGTCAGGTGCCAGAATAGTGTCTCGTATCAGTGGGAGAAATGGTGACCCATTGTTGGTGTCAATGGGAGAAATGATGCCCCACTGCTGGTGTCAGTTGCCAGAATAGTGTCTTGTATCAGTGGGAGAAATGGTGCCCATTGTTGGTGTCAGTTGCCAGAATAGTGTCTCGTATCTGTGGGAGAAATGGTGCCCCATTGTTGGTATCAGTTGCCAGAAAGTGTCTCGTATCAGTGAGAGAAATGGTGCCCCATTTTTGGTGCCAATGGGAGAAATGATGCCCCATTGCTGGTGTCAGTTGCCAGAATAGTGTCTCGTATCAGTGGGAGAAATGGTGACCCATTGTTGGTGTCAATGGGAGAAATGATGCCCCATTCTTGGGGTCAGTTGCCAGAATAGTGTCTCGTATCAGTGGGAGAAATGGTGCCCCA
Source organism: Staurois parvus (assembly GCA_951230385.1). Taxonomy (NCBI): domain Eukaryota; kingdom Metazoa; phylum Chordata; class Amphibia; order Anura; family Ranidae; genus Staurois; species Staurois parvus. The sequence goes on along the minus strand of CATNWA010017996.1, from coordinate 98,401 downwards.
TTGTTGGTGTCAATGAGAGAAATGATGCCCCATTGTTGGTGTCAAGGAGAGAAAATGATGCCCCATTGTTGGTGTCAATGAGAGAAATTATGCCCCATTGTTGGTGTCAATGAGAGAAATGGTGCCCCATTGTTGGTGTCAATGGGAGAAATGGTGCCCCATTGTTGGTGTCAATGAGAGAAATTATGCCCCATTGTTGGTGTCAATGAGAGAAATGGTGCCCCATTGTTGGTGTCAGTTGCCAGAATAGTGTCTCGTATCAGTGGGAGAAATGGTGACCCATTGTTGGTGTCAATGGGAGAAATGATGCCCCATTGCTGGTGTCAGTTGCCAGAATAGTGTCTCATATCAGTGGGAGAAATGGTGACCCATTGTTGGTGTCAATGGGAGAAATGATGCCCCATTACTGGTGTCAATTGCCAGAATAGTGTCTCGTATCAGTGGGAGAAATGGTGACCCATTGTTGGTGTCAATGGGAGAAATGATGCCCCATTGCTGGTGTCAGTTGCCAGAATAGTGTCTTGTATCAGTGGGAGAAATGGTGAACCATTGTTGGTGTCAATGGGAGAAATGATGCCCCATTGTTGAGGGTCAGTTGCCAGAATAGTGTCTCGTATCAATGGGAGAAATGGTGACCCATTGTTGGTGTCAATGGGAGAAATGATGCCCCATTGTTGGGGTCAGTTGGCAGAATAGTGTCTCGTATCAGTGGGAGAAATGGTGCCCATTGCTGGTGTCAGTTGCCAGAATAGTGTCTCGTATCAGTGGGAGAAATGGTGCCCCATTGTTGGTGTCAATGGGAGAAATGATGCCCCATTGCTGGTGTCAGGTGCCAGAATAGTGTCTCGTATCAGTGGGAGAAATGGTGACCCATTGTTGGTGTCAATGGGAGAAATGATGCCCCATTGCTGGTGTCAGTTGCCAGAATAGTGTCTTGTATCAGTGGGAGAAATGGTGCCCATTGTTGGTGTCAGTTGCCAGAATAGTGTCTCCTATCTGTGGGAGAAATGGTGCCCCATTGTTGGTATCAGTTGCCAGAAAGTGTCTCGTATCAGTGAGAGAAATGGTGACCCATTGTTGGTGTCAATGGGAGAAATGATGCCCCATTCTTGGGGTCAGTTGCCAGAATAGTGTCTCGTATCAGTGGGAGAAATGGTTCCCATTGTTGGTGTCAGTTGCCAGAATAGTGTCTCGTATCAGTGGGAGAAATGGTGCCCCATTGTTGGTGTCAGTGAGAGAAATGATGCCCCATTGTTGGTGTCAAGGAGAGAAATGATGCCCCATTGTTGGTGTCAATGAGAGAAATTATGCCCCATTGTTGGTGTCAATGAGAGAAATGGTGCCCCATTGTTGGTGTCAATGGGAGAAATGGTGCCCCATTGTTGGTGTCAATGAGAGAAATTATGCCCCATTGTTGGTGTCAATGAGAGAAATGGTGCCCCATTGTTGGTGTCAATGAGAGAAATGATGCCCCATTGTTGGTGTCAATGAGAGAAATGATGCCCCATTGTTGGTGTCAATGAGAGAAATGATGCCCCATTGTTGGTGTCAATGGGAGAAATGGTGCCCCAAGGGCCAAATAAAGGCAAGCACAGGGCCACATCTGGCCCTGGGCTACAGTTTGAAGACCACTTATTTACACCACACTTATAGAGGACATTTATAATAATTGTTTAAAGAAACGACAAGCCTGCAGATCTCGTAACCTGCAGTCATTTGTTCTTTCTCTGGGAGCTGAAGGAATGTAGTGGCTTTGAGTAAACAACATCCAGCCTTAAAATGCCTTTGACTTTTCCTGTCGCCCTCGTATAATTTGGTGGGTGGTAAAAAAAAAAAGGCTGAAGGCTTTCTGGGGTTGATTTACAAAAGGCAAATAGGTTGTTCACTTTGCAAGGGAAGTTGCACTTTATAAGGGAATTTTCCTCAACGAATCATGAGCAAGCAAAAACTCAATTTATTCTTTGCAAAGTGAATTTTTACCTTTTTCATAAAGCTCTGGGGAAAATCCCCGTACAATGTGAACAAGGTATTTTGTCTTTAGTAAATCACCCCCTAGAATTGTTCAGTGATCAATGTAGCCTTGGGAGCGGCACACGTCTTTATTGTTGATCCATGGATATATTTTTTTTATTATCACTTAAAGTGTTACTAAACCCCGGACCCGGCATTCACTATATCTGATCTCCCCGTACCCCGCATTCACTATATCTGATCTCCCCGGACCCCGCATTCACTATATCCGCTCTCCCCGTACCCTGCATTCACTATATCCGCTCTCCCCGTACCCTGCATTCACTATATCCGCTCTCCCCGTACCCTGCATTCACTATATCCGCTCTCCCCGGACCCTGCATTCACTATATCCGCTCTCCCCGGACCCTGCATTCACTATATCCGGTCTCCCCGGACCCTGCATTCACTATATCCGCTCTCCCCGGACCCTGCATTCACTATATCCGCTCTCCCCGGACCCGCATTCACTATATCCGCTCTCCCCGTACCCCGCATTCACTATATCTGATCTCCCCGGACCCTGCATTCACTATATCCGCTCTCCCCGGACCCCGCATTCACTATATCTGATCTCCCCGGACCCTGCATTCACTATATCCGCTCTCCCCGGACCCCGCATTCACTATATCTGCTCTGCCCGGACCCTGCATTCACTATATCTGATCTCCCCGGACCCTGCATTCACTATATCCGCTCTCCCCGGACCCTGCATTCACTATATCCGCTCTCCCCGGACCCCGCATTCACTATATCTGATCTCCCCGGACCCTGCATTCACTATATCTGATCTCCCCGGACCCTGGATTCACTATATCCGCTCTCCCCGGACCCTGCATTCACTATATCCGCTCTCCCCGGACCCTGCATTCACTATATCTGCTCTGCCCGGACCCTGCATTCACTATATCTGATCTCCCCGGACCCCGCATTCACTATATCTGCTCTGCCCGGACCCTGCATTCACTATATCCGCTCTCCCCGGACCCTGCATTCACTATATCCACTCTCCCCGGACCCCGCATTCACTATATCCGGTCTCCCCGGACCCTGCATTCACTATATCCGCTCTCCCCGGACCCTGCATTCACTATATCTGCTCTCCCCGGACCCCACATTCACCATATCCGCTCTCCCCGGACCCTGCATTCACTATATCCGGTCTCCCCGGACCCTGCATTCACTATATCTGATCTCCCCAGACCCTGCATTCACTATATCTGATCTCCCCGGACCCTGCATTCACTATATCTGATCTCCCCGGACCCTGCATTCACTATATCCGCTCTCCCCGGACCCCGCATTCACCATATCCGCTCTCCCCGGGACCCTGCATTCACTATATCCCCTCTCCCCGGATCCCGCATTCACTATATCCGCTCTCCCCGGACCCCGCATTCACTATATCCGCTCTCCCCGGACCCCGCATTCACTATATCCGGTCTCCCCGGACCCCGCACATTTCACTGTATCCGCTCTCCCCGGACCCTGCATTCACTATATCCGGTCTCCTCAGACCCCGCATTCACTATATCCGCTCTCCCCGGACCCTGTATTCACTATATCTGCTCTCCCCGGACCCCACATTCACTATATCCGCTCTCCCCGGACCCCGCATTCACTATATCCGCTCTCCCCGGACCCCGCATTCACTATATCCGCTCTCCCGGACCCTGCATTTACTATATCCGCTCTCCCCGGACCCTGCATTCACTATATCCGGTCTCCCCGGACCCTGCATTCACTATATCCGCTCTCCCCGGACCCCGCATTCACTATATCCGCTCTCCCCGGACCCTTCATTCACTATATCCGCTCTCCCCGGACCCCGCATTCACTATATCTACTCTCCCCCGGACCCTGCATTCACTATATCTGCTCTCCCCGGACCCCGCATTCACTATATCTACTCTCCCCGGACCCTGCATTCTCTATATTTGATCTCCCACAGTACACACAACATAGAAATGCAATTATTTTAGTAAATATAAATTGCTAAATCCCTTTTCTCATCAGCAGTATATAGCAGTCTTGTGACTTCTATTAGTGTCCAGCAGAGCACTGGTTAAAGCTTGTAGAAGGAGTTTTCTTTTTGCTCTAGGAGGATGCAGAACCCCTGACCCTCTGTCTGGACACAGCTGATTGGCCCTGTACTGATCACATGCACCCTCCCAAGAAAAAAAAAAATCTTTCTAGCAATACACACTAAACCGAGCATTTGCACAGTGTCTCCACACAATATGTCTTATCAGGAGATAAGAGGGGGACACTGGAAGAAACGGAGGTGCAGAGAAGACAGGATCAAACAGCCTTTTTACACAATGCGGAGGATTAACCCCTTAGGTTCCACAGTGAGTATAACAAGCATGCTTTACTGCATCTACAGACTGATTGTACTGTGGGGGGTTTAGTAACACTTTAATATTCCTACAATGACATCGGGATAGAAGGATATCTGATCCTGAGGAGAAAGTGGAAAGATTTAGACAAAACCGATTTTGCAGCAAAACGACCAAAATTACACAGGACTGAGGTGCTGGGAACTGTCTAAAAAATTCTACACTTTTTAATTTATTTAGAGTTTTTTTAGGGATGTGTTCCCAGGTCTGTACACCCACTGTGCCCATTATGAGGGGTTCCCACCATCCCTGAGCTGAACCCCAGGGTCTGTACACCCACTGTGCCCATTATGAGGGGTTCTCACCATCCCTGTGCTGAGTTCCCGGGTCTGTACACCCGCTGTGCCCCATTATGAGGGGTTCCCACCATCCCTGAGCTGAACCCCAGGGTCTGTACACCCACTGTGCCCATTATGAGGGGTTCTCACCATCCCTGTGCTGATTTCCCGGGTCTGTACACCCGCTGTGCCCATTATGAGGGGTTCCCACCATCCCTGTGCTGAGTTTCCCGGGTCTGTACACCCGCTGTGCCCATTATGAGGGGTTCCCACCATCCCTGTGCTGAGTTCCCGGGTCTGTACACCCGCTTTGCCCATTATGAGGGGTTCCCACCATCCCTGAGCTGAACCCCAGGGTCTGTACACCCACTGTGCCCATTATGAGGGGTTCTCACCATCCCTGTGCTGATTTCCCGGGTCTGTACACCCGCTGTGCCCATTATGAGGGGTTCCCACCATCCCTGTGCTGAGTTCCCGGGTCTGTACACCCGCTGTGCCCTTTATGAGGGGTTCCCACCATCCCTGTGCTGAGTTCCCGGGTCTGTACACCCGCTGTGCCCATTATGAGGGGTTCCCACCATCCCTGTGCTGAGTTCCCGGGTCTGTACACCCCGCTGTGCCCATTATGAGGGGTTCCCACCATCCCTGAGCTGAACCCCAGGGTCTGTACACCCACTGTGCCCATTATGAGGGGTTCTCACCATCCCTGTGCTGATTTCCCGGGTCTGTACACCCGCTGTGCCCATTATGAGGGGTTCCCACCATCCCTGTGCTGAGTTTCCCGGGTCTGTACACCCGCTGTGCCCATTATGAGGGGTTCCCACCATCCCTGTGCTGAGTTCCCGGGTCTGTACACCCGCTGTGCCCATTATGAGGGGTTCCCACCATCCCTGAGCTGAACCCCAGGGTCTGTACACCTGCTGTGCCCATTATGAGGGGTTCCCACCATCCCTGAGCTGAACCCCAGGGTCTGTACACCCACTGTGCCCATTATGAGGGGTTCTCACCATCCCTGTGCTGAGTTCCCGGGTCTGTACACCCGCTGTGCCCATTATGAGGGGTTCCCACCATCCCTAGCTGAACCCCAGGGTCTGTACACCCACTGTGCCCATTATGAGGGGTTCTCACCATCCCTGTGCTGATTTCCCGGGTCTGTACACCCGCTGTGCCCATTATGAGGGGTTCCCACCATCCCTGTGCTGAGTTCCCGGGTCTGTACACCCGCTGTGCCCATTATGAGGGGTTCCCACCATCCCTGTGCTGAGTTCCCGGGTCTGTACACCCGCTGTGCCCATTATGAGGGGTTCCCACCATCCCTGAGCTGAACCCCAGGGTCTGTACACCCACTGTGCCCATTATGAGGGGTTCTCACCATCCCTGTGCTGAGTTCCCGGGTCTGTACACTCGCTGTGCACATTATGAGGGGTTCCCACCATCCCTGTGCTGAGTTCCCAGGTCTGTACACCTGCTGTGCCCATTAGGAGGGGTTCCCACCATCCCTGTGCTGAGTTCCCGGGTCTGTACACCCACTGTGCCCATTGTGAAGGGTTCCCACCATCCCTGTGCTGAGTTCCTGGGTCTTTACACCCGCTGTGCCCATTATGAGGGGTTCCCACCATCCCTGTGCTGAGTTCCCGGGTCTGTACACCCACTGTACCCATTATGAGGGGTTCCCACCATCCCTGAGCTGAACCCCAGGGTCTGTACACCCGCTGTGCCTATTATGAGGGGTTCCCACCATCCCTGAGCTGAACCCCAGGGTCTGTACACTCACTGTGCCCATTATGAGGGGTTCCCACCATCCCTCTGCTGAACCCCAGGGTCTGTACACCCACTGTGCCCATTATGAGGGGCTCCCACCATCCCTGTGCTGAGTTCCCGGGTCTGTACACCCGCTGTGCCCATTATGAGGGGTTCCCACCATCCCTGTGCTGAGTTCCCAGGTCTGTACACCCGCTGTGCCCATTATGAGGGGTTCTCACCATCCCTGTGCTGAGTTCCCGGGTCTGTACACCCACTGTGCCCATTATGAGGGGTTCCCATCATCCCTCTGCTGAACCCCAGGGTCTGTACACCCGCCGTGCCCATTACAGGGTCTCCCACCATCCCTACACTTGGTTCCATACCTCTGTCTAGGTACTGAACACGTATGTTGTGATTTGTATTCTAGAGATCCACATACAAGCATCCAATGATGAGAGTCTATGGGATTCTTCTGCTTCTTTCTTTAGGTAAGTAAAAGAGAGTGGAAGCGTCTGCGGGTAGAGCGCGAGAGCGCCCCTTTGTGCTGTGTGTTGTTCAGGGGCGGACTGACAACTCATGGGGCCCCCGGGCAATAGGGGATCATGGGGCCCCTGTGTCCTTGGCCAAACTCAAAAAAGCCTATGAAAAAGGTACAAGGGGCATCTCATGGGGCCCCCTACTGACCTCGGGCAGTGCCTGAGTTTCCAAATGGTCAGTCCGCCCCTGGTGCTGTTTTACTTTGGGCTGTATCAGTGTGCTTCACTGTAAGCACACTGATTTGGATGGCTGTGTACAAAAAGCAGTGTGCACAAGCTAACAGGGAGGAGAACTTCAAACTCTTCCCCCCATCAGAGATGCTCAGCAATCACCGGGCGCTGATAAGTAATCACCGGCCGGGACCCTGTGATTGACAGCCGCGAATGGCGGCGCAGGTAGAGCGCGCGTCGCCCCCTATGTGCTGTGTGCTGTTTTACTTTGGGCTGTGTCAGTGTGCTTCACTGTAAGCACACTGATTTGGATGGCTGTGCTGTGCAGAAATCTTCCAATGGGGCCACCGGTTGAAGGGACAACTATCTCCCGTTGTGTCTCTGGCACAGGAAGTAAAGGAAAGTTAACCCAATGGTACACAGACAGCAAAAATAAAAATGGCGGAGGTGTTGATCCATATTCTATCTTCAAAACTCAAGAAAAAAAAAATGTTTGGGCTATACATACACTTTAACGTGTTTGTTACCTCAACATTTTCATATTCTTGATATGTGCCTGTTGTACCATGTACTTGTGTTTAAACAAAATCTTGTTATTTTTTTTCATTGCTTCGTCTGTGTGAAATAACTGCTGATCCCTGCCAGTCCCCATCTTTATTATAGCAAACTGACCACAATAGGCATGACAGCACAAGTCTTGGTCACTGGAGGACAGGCAGGCTGGGATCCCAGCTCAGCCAGAAAACTGACTACGCTGACCAAGCGTGGTCAGTTTCTGGCTGTGCTGGGAGTCCAGCCTGCCTGTCCTCCAGTGGCCAAGACTTGTGCTGACACGCCTTCCCCCCCCCCCTCCCCTACACAGCCTTTTTCTGGGAAGATCAGTTTCTCTGCCTCTTTCTGACACCCCTCCCCCCTGCAGTCTCCACCCCTATTTCTCCAAGACCCTTATGCAGTTGGGAACAGAATCATGTGATCACTTATAAAAAAAAAAAGAAAAAAGGGATGCATGTGTGTATATATGTAATACAGTGTGTCCAAAATTATTCTACAGAAATCTGTTTTGGCACATGCTGACATTGCTTTTTGACACATTCAGGAAAACTTAAACAAGAATGGAGTACATTAAAGACACACGCCACTTGTAGGTCAGCAAAAGAGCACCTGGATGTTCCACAAACTATATAACACAGATAAACTGTCCAAATAAGTTATAATGAAATAACCACAAATGTCTTTTCTGTGCTCACAGCATTATCAGTTTTATTCAACCCCAAGTGACATTCAATCTTTAGTACTTAGGGACAGCATCCTTTTACAGTTATAACAGCTTTTAAACGTGAAGCATAGCTTGACACAAGTGTCTTGCACGATCTAACGGGTATCTTCGCCCATTCTTCATGGGCAAATGGCCTCCAGTTCAGTCACATTTTAGGCTTGCGCACTGCAACTCTTTCTTTAAGTCCCACCAGAGGTTGTTCAATCGGATTTAAGTCTGGTGATGCGACATGGCAAGAAAATGTTCCAGCCTTTCCTCTGCAACCATGCTCTAGTGGACTTGGAGTGATGCAACTTGGGATCATTGTCCCCAAAGCATGAAAGGTCCAACGTTTCTCCCAACCTCAGGTTGTGTGACGGACTGCATCACGTTTCCATCCAATATCTCTTCTGGTATGTGAAGAGAATGATCATGGTAAATGCTTGCACACGCTGAAGCTTTGCCAAATACCTGCAGAAGCAAAACAGCCCACAAAGCATGATTGACCCTCCACCATGCTTCACAGTAGGCAAAGGTGTTCTTTTCATCATAGGCCTTGTTCTTCCTCCTCCAAACATAGCGTTGATCCATGGGCCCAAACAGTTCTAATTTTGTTTCATCAGTCCACAGAACACTATCCCACAACTTTTGTGGTTTGTCCACATGGCTTTTGGCATTACTGCAGTCGACTCTTCTTATCCATTGGAGACAGCAAGGGGGTACGCCTGGGAGTTCTGGCACGGAGGCCTTCATTACGCAGTGTGCGTCTTATTGTCTGGGCTGAAACTTCTGTACCCACATCTGACAAATCTTTTCTCAGTTCCTCAGCAGTCACACGGGGACTTCTCTCCACTATTACGCTTCAGGTAGCGCACAGCAGTCGAAGTCAGCATCTTCTTTCTGCCACGACCAGGTAGCGTTTCAACAGTGCCCTTTGCCTTGAATTTGCGAATGATGCTTCCTAAGGTGTCTTTTTTTCTTTGGTATGTTTAACATCTTTGCAATCTTCTTATAGCCATTGCCCTTCCTGTGAAGAGAAATCACCTCTTCTCTTGTCTTCCTGGACCATTCTCTTGCCTTCACCATGTTTTCACCACACCAGTAAATGTCTAGTAAGGATTCATTCAGTATCACAGTCATTTTAAAGCTGCCTAATTGGTGCTTATTGCATGCTTGATTGCTGCTCGGTGACATCCACAGGTGTTTTCAATACCTGATTTTGAATTAGCACCTGTATGAACCTCTGTTCTTCAGAGTGGTAGTCTTTAAGGGGTTAGAATAATTGTGGCAATGATGGAAACCAATAAGAACCATTTACTACTGTATTACATAAACAAATGATTCATTTTAGTTGCATTTGGGTAGTTACAATGATTGTAGGATTTGATTCTGAATACAATTCCAAATGTACACTATAGTCCCTAAACCCCTTTACAGCATTTGAATAATTTTGGATACAACTGTATGGTTTTGCCTTTAATTCTATTTAAACTGAATGTTTGTTTTTTTTAAGGTACAGGTGAGGGTTTCAAATATACTTTGAGGTTTTTTTTTTTTCTTTTCTTTTAGTTGACGTCACAAAAAGGTGGCATAACGACAGCATATCAGCAGTGACTGCTTACACCCTGGGGTCAGGTAAACCAGTTCACCCGACCATTTCATGACAGTAATATTCATTCAGGAATACACTGGGGTTGATTTACTAAAACTGGAGGGTGCAAAATCTGGTGCAAATGCCTGGGAGCCAATCAGCTTGTTCAGTTAAAAAAGAAGAAACATTTAAAAAAAAAAACAAAAAAATTAAACCTGAAAGCTGATTGGTAGAGATGTGCATGATGGAAAAAAATTAATTTCCTTTCGGATTAATTCATGAAGTTAATCATTTCGTTTTGTCATATTAAAATATTAGAATGAAAGGGATGGTTTTCAGAATTTGTTTCGTACATTTGGATTCATTTCATATGTTCGGTATTTTCAAATCGATTTGAAATGAATGATCCAAAAATAAATTTGAAATTGAAAATGAAATTGAATTAAAAAAGAAAACATATTGCAATATATACAGTAAGGTACAAAAGTGAATTGAATAGAGGCTGCTTTATAGAATTGAGAAAAGAAAAGAACATTAAAGAAAAGAAAATAATAAAATAGATACGATTAAAAACAGAATATAAAAAAGAAAATAAAATAAAATAAAGGGATGGAATAGAATAGAATAGAATAGAATAAAACAGCTATTTTCAAATCGATTTGAAATGATCCAAAAATAAATTTGAAATTGAAAATGATTTTGAATTAAAACAGAAAACATATTGCAATATATACAGTAAGGTACAAAAGTGAAATAAAAATGATGATTCCTTCCTAGGCTGCTTTATAGAATTGAATAGAAAAAAAAAGAGAAGAAAATTAAAGAAAAGAATATAATAAAATAGATACAATTAAAACAGAATAGAATAGAATAAATAAAATGAATAGAATAGAAAAAAAAAATAAAGGGATGGAATTGAATAGAATAAAAACTGAATAGAAAAGAATAGAAAAAAAAAACAAAATAGTATAGAATAAAAAAAAAAGGAATAGAATAGAACATAATAGAAAATAAAAGAATACAAGAGAAAAAAAAAAAAATAATAGAGTAGAATAAAACAGAATAGAAAAACAATAAAAAAAGAATAGAATAAAACAATAATGAATAAGAAAAGAGTAGAACATAAAATAAAGGAATAGAATAGAACAGAATATAAAAAACAGGATATATTAAAATTTGAATAGAAAATAAAGAAATAGAATAGAATAATATAAAGGGTAACAGTACAGTTACAATACAATAAAATACAAGAGTTTAAGAGAACCCTGCTATAAGAGGTTACAATCTAATAGTTGGGGCAATCTGAAGCACAAAAGGTAATAAATGAGAGAGATGAACTTAAAGAAGAATTAAAAGTTCAGTTTACACTGAATAAATGAGTTTTCAGGAATTACCTAAAGATGGCTAGAGTAACATAGCCGGACAGAGGTAGAGGCTCAGAGGATGGGAGAGGCTCTTGAGAAGTCCTGGAGATTAGCATGAAAGGAAGACACAAGGGAGCTAGAGAGCAGGAGGTCTTGAGAGGAGCAAGGAGGACAGTGAGTGGGTGATATTTGGAGACAAGAATGTTGATATATGCTGGAGGCAGAGGTGTGGAAGGCTTTATAGGTTATCTTTAGTATTTTTTTAATTTGTTGGGCAATCTGAAGCCAGTGGAGGGATTGGCAGAGAGGGGTGGAGGACACTGAGTGGAGGCCAGTGGAGGGATTGGCAGAGAGGGGTGGAGGACACTGAGTGAGGCCAGTGGAGGGATTGGCAGAGAGGGGTGGAGGACACTGAGTGGAGGCCAGTGGAGGGGATTGGCAGAGAGGGTGGAGGACACTGAGTGGAGGTCAGTGGAGGGTTTGGCAGAGAGGGGTGGAGGACACTGAGTGGAGGCAGTGGAGGGATTGGTAGAGAGGGGTGGAGGACACTGAGTGGAGGCCAGTGGAGGGATTAGCAGAGAGGGATGGAGGACACTGAGTGGAGGCCAGTGGAGGGATTGGCAGAGAGGGGTGCAGGACAGTGAGTGGAGGCCAGTGGAGGGATTGGCAGAGAGGTGTGGAGGACACTGAGTGGAGGCCAGTGGAGGGATTGGCAGAGAGGGGTAGAGGACACTGAGCAGTTGGTAAGATAGATGACTCTGCCAGTCATGAAGGACTGAAGGGGGGGATATGCCTGTGTAGAGGTTGGCCTATGAGAAAAGAGTAGCAGTAGTCAAGGCGAGAGATAACAAGGGAGTCATGGTGGGACAGAATGGATTTGTTGAGGCAAGGTTGGAAGTGGAACATTTTCAAAAATTGGATCCTTCACTTGAAACATCTGAAGTCAATAATCTGGAGGGGGGTATTCACACACTTTGGACCATAGAGTGGTAGGTATGATGGTCAAGTGTCCAAAAACGTTTGTCCATCTAGTGTATTTCACCACTGGAGCTCCATGCAAACGATAAGGAGCCATCTTGTGACCTTGCCATAAAGCTGGGTGTTTAACATAGAAACATTTTCTTTTTGTCCTCTATTAAAATTGAATACACTTTTTTTTTTATATTTTTGCACCTATTAAACACATAATTTTTTTCCACAAATCAACTTTTTAGAACTTCTCTATCCCTATGGATCGGGGATTGACAGTCTCAGTCCACAGGATGATGATGGAGGGCCATCAAACCTAATCTTGACTATGAAGGTTCCAGTCTTTGGAGAGGCGTACTCTTTGTTCTATGTGAGTGACGTGGAAGGCGGTAACGGTTTGGGCATCTTAGCACACACTGGAGAGCTGTAGTGTCAAAAATGTTATTTTTCCTCTTTGAACAGATGAACAACAATGGATTTCTGTCATTCAAAGTGAAGACCGTCGATTTCAGGCCTCCAAACGCGAGCGTGATCTATCCGCACCCATTCTTGGCTCCTTTTTGGTCTGACGTGGACAACAGCCAAGAGGGTTCAATCTACTACTACCGCCAGACCAATGAAAGCAACCTTCTTGCCTAAACGTCGCAGCTTAAAACGTATTTCCGGCTTTACAAGTTTACCGCCACGTGGATTTTCGTGGCGACGTGGGACAAGGTTATTTTTCATGGAGCTAAGACTTCTCAGGTACTTCCTCTAGTCTAGCAAAAGGTGCATGTGTTCCCCTGAGCAGGGGCGGACAGACAACTCATGGGGCCCCCAGGCAATAGGGGATCATGGGGCCCCGTGTCCTCACCCACATTCAAACCACACCCAAAAAAGCCTATGAAAGGTACCAGGGGCATCTCATGGGGCCCCCTACTGACCCGAGCCCTCAGGCAGTACCCAAGTTCCCAAATGGTCAGTCCGCCTCTGCCCCTGCCTGAGGAAGACCAGGCTTGGTGGAATAGAGATCAGGGTCAGGGTGGAGAAATGATGCCCTATAGCAAAAAAAAACTGGACACATGATGCGTATCTCCAGTGGAACCCCCAAAACATCGGCTGAGGGCAACGTGAAAAAATGCCTTACATACTTGTAGTCAGTAGGAAAAAATGGAACTCTTACAGTGGTGGTCAGAAAGCCACCCTTGATGATAGCTAAGAGATCGTTGGTGTCATGCTGCTGGCTTTGCCAAGTAGTGTTGGCCCTAGAACTACCAAATGGGAGGTCAATCAACCACAGCTTAAGAAGCCCCTAACAACCTCTGAAGGAACCCTGGTTGGCTGACATAGAACCCCTGTCCGTTTTTACTGCTCACCATTCTTGGTGACAACCAGGACATTTTTCTCAGAGAATAGGCACAGGCCAGGGCCATGGATAAAGGGGTACCATCAGTCCTCCTGTATGGGACCTAGGCTAACAAGGAGGCCCAGGCAACTGGATGAATTGGATGTGAGCAGGGAGGGTAATCGGTACGGTGGGGGGCAATTACTGGAATGGATGCCCTGGATGGCTTCTATGCAGCACCTGAAAGTTGGATTCTTCTCCTCTCCCTCCGGCTGGAGAAAGTGATACAGGAGATTGGCCACCATGCCGATCACCCTCCCTGAGCACATCTAATCCACCCAGCTGCCTGGGCCCCCACAGTGCCGGCTTCCCTCCTCTCCTTCCCACTGGCAGCTGCAAGCACACAATAGGATCCGGTAAATATGGGGAAAGGGTCCGATAAATATGTCACACCAGCCCCTTCTTTTCCAGGATGAGTGATCAGCACTGATTATTTTTTTCTTTTACCGTAATTTACCACCAAAGAACAACCCAAAATAAATTCTCCCGCTCCTGAAAAAACTTAAATAAAGTGGTTGCATAAGTGTGCACACCCCTTATATATATATATAATATATATATATATATATACTATATATATTTACTGTGTGTGTATAAATATATATATATTATTTATTATTTATTTATTTATTTATTTTTTTTTATATATTATATATATATATATATAACAGCCCAAAATAAATATATATATATACTGTATTTTATTGTAGTTTGCACTGAGTTTACACTGTATTTTTTTTTTTTCTATTACCATAATTTACCACCAAATTTACAGCCCAAAATAAATTATCCCGCTCCTGAAAAAAACTTAAAAATGTGGTTGCATAAGTGTGCACACCCTCATATATATATATATATATATATATATATATATATATAAATCCTGTATAATAATAATAATAGTAATATATATATATACTGTATATTACTGTATTTTCTTGTAGTTTTTACTGAGTTTACTGTTTATTTTTTTTCTATTATATATATATATATTTTTTTTTATTTATATATATATATATATATATATATACTGTATTTTATTGTAGTTTACTGTATATTTTTTTTCTATTACCATAATTTACCACCAAAGAACAGCCCAAAATAAATTCTCCCGCTCCTGATGATCGCAGTGATACCACGTACATGTATGTTAGTTGTTTGCACCCGTAGTACAGCCCATAAACAGTTTGCATTTTGCTTTTTTTTATCTTGCTTTTAAAGGTTTTTTTACTCAAACAATGCTGACCTTTGACCCCCAACCTTGACCTTGACCTTGACCCTGCCACTAACCCTGACAAACCTTGATCCCCCCCAAAAGGGGAAGTTCCATTTTAGCACAAAGGAAAACACGCATATATGTGGCCCCACGGAAAAGAAGGGTCACTTCTGTGAAGCTGCATAAATGTGTACGATTGGCGGGAAGGAGTTAAATAAACAAAAGTCAGTTTTACAAATAGTGGCGGTGGAAATTCAGTGGCAGTACTCTACTCGGGAAAATGCGACGCCTTCCAGTGTATAATTAATATTTATTTCAGGTACTTATATAATACCATCAATTTACACAGCGCTTTACATATATATTATACATTCACATCAGTCCCCGCCCCCGAGGAGCGTACAATCTAAAGTCCCTAACTTACATTCATACATACACATTTTATGTGAGGTTGGTTAAACCGTGCTTCTCTTTTTTTCAGAGGAACACTTTTCAAGTCGTCCTGATCTCCGATAGAAAACTCACCTTTGTCCTATTCAATTATAAGGACCTCCTTTGGCCAGCCTTGGTCGATGGTTACCTGAGTGGGAACTTGGCGCTGGTGAGTATAAAAACGCAAAAAGCCGATACTCGGTTATCACAATTGACGTCATCGGAATGTGGCCTGACTTGGGTTCAGTGCTGGAAGAGTAGAGCTGGACCTTCTCCTTTGGAACCAGCACCTGAATCGGCCAACAGGATACAAATGTGGGAGGCTTCGAATGGCACCATTTGAGTCAAGATACATAAGGCCTGTTGTCATCCAGTTTCCATTTGTTGACATCCATTTTCCATCCGTTGACATCCGTTTTTCATCCATTGACATCCATTTTCCATCCGTTGACATCTGTTTTTCATCCATTGATGTCCATTTTCCATCTGTTGACATCCGGTTTTCATTCGTTACATCCATTTTCCATCCGTTGACACCCATTTTCAATTCGTTGACATCCATTTTTCATCCATTGACATCCATTTTCCATCCGTTGACATCCATTTTCCATCCGTTGACATCCATTTTCCATTCGTTGAAATCCCTTTTTCATCCGTTGACATCCATTTTTCATCCGTTGACATCCCTTTTTCATCCGTTGACATCCATTTTCCATCCGTTGACATCCCTTTTTCATCCGTTGACATCCATTTTCCATCTGTTGACATCCATTTTTCATCCGTTGACATCCATTTTTTTATCCGTTGACATTCATTTTTCATCCATTGACATCTGTTTTTTCTCTGTTTTTGATCCAATTACATCCGTTTTTGAGCCCTTTGCAGTCTGTTTACATCCATTTTACATGCGTTTTTCGTCTGTTTTTTCATGAGTCATGGAATTTTCCCAAGACACAAGGGAGTAAGGGGTTTTTATTACAGGTAGCACATGGAATGGCCAAGTAGGATTTCTTTTCTGACCATTTTATGATCTATCATGACTAATATAAAAAGAAATTTTATAAAAATTTTGACCTATAAAAAAAAATGTTCCATTTTTCTATTCGATTTTGAGACTTCTTCCCTCAATAATGAGATATATTTGTTACATTATTAACCATTAGCTGCCTGGCCAATGGCCATTTGGCGGCCGCAAAAATGCTTTGGCATTCCGGGTGCACGCTATTTGGCGTCCTCCCGCACATGCGCAGTTCGCGCGGTTGCAGAGCCGCGCAGCGGCGCGATCTGTCACCGGCCGTGTACCTCAGACACGGCCGATGACAGATCTGAGTACCGGCCCCCGTTGCAGGTACCATGTGACCTGCTGTGACCAATCACAGCAGGTCACATGACAGTTGTATACAATGGATGGCTTCATTCATGATGCCATCCATTGTATACTAGTGCCTAGCTGTGAATGGTCACAGCAGGTCACATGCACATGTCATGTGATTAGCTGTGACCAAATCACAGCTAAGCACAAAAATAAACAAAAAAAAAAAACCCTGAATGAATCGATTTCATTCAGGTAAATGCTTGCTTATAGCAAAGTAAGTCTTTGCTATAAGCAAATTGTGTAAAAAAAAAAAAAAATAATACTGATCACTTCCCCAAAGTAGTACAATGTTACTATGGTAACATTGTACTACTTTGGTCATAGTAAAATATGAAAAAAAAATCTTAAAAAAAAATTAAAAAAAATGTAATAAAAAATTAAAAATAATAAAAAAATAAAAAAAAATTAAAAAAAATATATATATATATATTTTTTTTTTCATACTGTCACCAGTCAGTGTCCCTGTTCAATGCCATGCCAGTTATATGATGACGCTGTACTGCACTGGTGACAGTATGTAAAAAAAAATAGTGAAAATAATTTTTTTTAATTTGTTCATTTTCCGAAAAATTTGGACAAAAAAAATACAAACTTCAAAAAACTCGCCATGCCTCTTATGAAGTACGTCGGACTGTCTACTCTGCAAAAAAGGGGTCATTTGGGGGATATCTGTACTATTCTGACATTCTTGGATCTCAAGAAATTAGATTGGCTGTCAGTACTTCAGGATTGATCAATTTTCAGATCTATACCATAGTTTGTGAACTCTATAACCTTCCCTAAAAAATACATCCTAATTTGGGTTATTTTCACCAAAGACATGTAGCAGAATACATCTCGGCCTAAATTTATGAAGAACAATTATTTATTTGTAAACTTTTATAACAGAAACAAAGGAAAACGTGTTTTTTTTTTCCAAAATGTTTGGTCTTTTTTTGTTAATTTAGCAAAAAATAAAAACCCCAGTGATGATTAAATACCACCAAAAGAAAGCTTAGTTGTGTGAAGAAAATGATAAAATTTTAGTTTGGGTACAATGTTGTATGACCGCGCAATTGTCATTCAAAGTGTGAGAGCGCTGAAATGTGAAAAATGGCCTGGGCAGGAAGGGGGAAAATTGCCCGGTATTGAATTGGTTAAATGATTACATGATAATTATTTCTCCAGGCTTCGTTAAACAATGGCAACGGGACAAGTAACTACACACTCCCCGGCTCTCTGGCAACTTCCATGACCAATCTGGTGACGGGCAGCAACGTCAATGTAGCCGGCCGCTGGGCTTTCAACATAGATTCAATGACTATTAGTTTTACTGATACGTTCATAGGTAAGTGCAATGAGATCATAACTCGTAATTTACAAAATGAACATATGCCTGACAAATACATCGCATTTACATTTGTACATACACTTTTTATTAGCGTACAGTTATTTAAAAAAAAAAAAAAAAAAAAAATTTCTTAGGATAACAAACTTTTGGCTGGTGTTTTTAAAAATTAACATTTACTATATTTATACAGTTTTGACCATCATTTTTAATCATTTATTTTTATATTTGTAATGTTTTAATTCACTTGCTTGAAGCTTTCATGAATAAATATAATTTAATTTATTGTAATGCATTTTTTTTAAATTTTTTTAAATTTTTTTAAGTTTCCTTCTTTGATACCTTTCTTGATTTTAAAAATCACATAATATATTGAAGCACTCAAAAAGCACACACAAACATGATGACAATATTTAAAGATATCAAAACTTTATTAAAAAAAAAAAAATCTAACACTTAAAAATGATATATATAATAACTTTGCACCCTATAAATGATCGATTTTTTTAAAGTCATCTGTTTATTCAATTTAGGTAAGTACTAGTTTTTTTTTTTTTTTCAAGTGAATGCCAAAACATTTTGTACGCATCACTTCTGCTAACTGACATCATTTTATACCTTTATTATGTCGCAAAAAGTTCCTTTTTGTCTCCTTCTTTGATAACTTTCTTGATTTTAAAAATTCCATAAATATATTAAAGCACTCAAAAAGCTCACACAAATATGATGACAATATTTAAAGTTATCGAAAACTTTATTAAAAAAAAAAAAATCTAACACTTAAAAATGAAACAAATAATAACTTTGCTCCCTATAACTGGTCGATTTACTTTAAGTCAGCTGTTTATTCAATTTAGGTAAGTACTAGTACTATAGTTTTTTTTTTCCGGTGAATGCCAAAACATTTTGTACGCATCACTTCTGCTAACTGACATCATTTTATACCTTTAGGATTATGTCTCAAAAAGTTCCTTTTTGTTTCCTTCTTTGATACCTTTCTTGATTTTAAAAATTCCATAAAATATTGAAGCACTCAAAAAAGCACACACAAATATGATGACAATATTTAAAGTTATCGAAACTTTATTAAAAAAAATAAATAACACTTAAAAATGAAATGAAACTTTATTAAAAAAAAAATCTAACACTTAAAAATGAAACAAATAATAACTTTGCACACTATAACTGATTGATTTTTTTAAGTCATCTGTTTGTTCAATATAGGTAAGTACCAGTGCTAGTTTTTTTTTTTTTCCAGTGAATGCCAAAACATTTTGTACGCATCACTTCTGCTAAGTGACATCATTTTATACCTTTAGGATTATGTTGTAAAAAGTTCCTTTTTGTTTCCTTCTTTGATACCTTTCTTGATTTAAAAATTCCATAATATATTGGAGCAAACAAAAACCTCACACAAATATGATGACAATATTTAAAGTTATCAAAACTTTATTAAAAAAATAATTTAAAAAAATCTAACACTTAAAAAATGAAACAAATAATAACTTTGCACCCCATAACTGATCAATTTTTTTTTTATTCATCTGTTTATTCAATTTATGTAAGTACTAGTTTTTTGTTTTTTTTTTCCAGTGAATGCCAAAACATTTTGTACGCATCACTTCTGCTAATTGCCATCATTTTATACATTTAGGATTATGTCGCAAAAAGTTCCTGTTTGTTTCCTTCTTTGATACCTTTCTTTTTTTAAAAAATTCCATAAAATATTGAAGCACACAAAAAGCACACAAAAATAAGATGACAATATTTAAAGTTATCAAAACTTTATTTAAAAAAAAAAAAAAATCTAACACTTAAAAATGAAATGAAACTTTATTAAAAAAAAAAAATCTAACACTTAAAAATGAAATGAAACTTTATTCCAAAAAAAATCTAACACTTAAAAATGAAACAAATAATAACTTTGCACCCTATAACTGGTCGATTATTCGTAATTTACAAAATGAACATATGCCTGACAAATACATCGCATTTACATTTGTACATACACTTTTTATTAGCGTACAGTTATTTAAAAAAAAAAAAATTTAGGATAACAAACTTTTGGCTGGTGTTTTTAAAAAATTAACATTTACTATATTTATACAGTTTTTTGACCATCATTTTTAATCATTTATTTTTTATACTTGTAATGTTTTAATTCACTTGCTTGAAGCTTTCATGAATAAATATAATTTAATTTATTGTAATGCATTTTTTTTTAATTTTTTTTAATTTTTTTAAGTTTCCTTCTTTGATACCTTTCTTGATTTTAAAAATCACATAATATATTGAAGCACACAAAAAGCACACACAAACATGATGACAATATTTAAAGATATCAAAACTTTATTAAAAAAAAAAAAATCTAACACTTAAAAATTATACATATAATAAGTTTGCACCTTATAACTGATCGATTTTTTTTAAGTCATCTGTTTATTCAATTTAGGTAAGTACTAGTACTAGTACTACTAGTTTTTTTTTTTCCAGTGAATGCCAAAACATTTTGTACGCATCACTTCTGCTAATTGCCATCATTTTATACATTTAGGATTATGTCGCAAAAAGTTCCTTTTTGTTTCCTTCTTTGATACCTTTCTTTTATTTTAAAAATTCCATAAAATATTGAAGCACTCAAAAAGCACACACAAATATGATGACAATATTTAAAGTTATCAAAACTTTATTTAAAAAAAAAATCTAACACTTAAAAATGAAATTAAACTTTATTCCAAAAAAAAAATCTAACACTTAAAAATGAAATGAAACTTTAAAAAACACAAAATCTAACACTTAAAAATGAAATGAAACTTTATTAAAAACAAAAATCTAACACTTAAAAATGAAATGAAACTTTATTAAAAACAAAAATCTAACACTTAAAAATGAAATGAAACTTTATTAAAAACAAAAATCTAACACTTAAAAATGAAACAAATAATAACTGTGCACCCTATAACTGGTCAATTTTTTTAAGTCATCTGTTTATTCAATTTAGGTAAGTAATAGTTTTTTTTTTTTTCGGTGAATGCCAAAAAATTTTGTATGCATCACTTCTGCTAATTGCCATCATTTTATACCTTTAGGATTATGTCTCAAAAAGTTCCTTTTTGTTTCCTTCTTTGATACCTTTCTTGATTTTAAAAAATTCCATAATATATTGAAGCACACAAAAGTACACACAAATATGATGACAATATTTTCAAGTTATCGAAACTTTATTAAAAAAAAAAAAATCTAACACTTAAAAATAAAACTAAAAATAACTTTGCACCCTGTAACTGATCATTTTTTTTTTTCATCTGTTTATTCAATTTAGGTAAGTACTAGTAATAGTTTTTTTTTTTTTTTTTTTTTTTTATAAATTCAGTATGTCTTTTGCCATTAAATATGCTTTCATTACCATATATGAACCCAACTGGAAATTTTAGGCACGTCCATCTACAACATCATGCCCGAGATTGCGTGGTGAGTATTCATCAATGTTTTATTATTTTGTTTTTTATTCGATTAAAGGGGCAGTGCAGAGCTCCAACAATATTTTTCAACAGGCACAGGAAGGACCTTGTCGTGGTTCTGTTGCTCACTGTCCGTGGGACATCATCGCAACCAATCATTACAGGAACAACTACTTGAACTTGAACCCCTTCATCAGATCGCCCTTCATCTCTGCTTCTGAGGAGAGAATAAATTCAATTAACCACTCGCCCTCCAGAGAATTTACCCCCCCCCCCCCCCCCTCCTGGCCAGGCCATTTTTTGCTATATGTTGCTTTAACTGACAATTGCGCGGTCGTGCAACGCTGCACCCAAATGCAATTTATATAATTTTTCCCCACAAATAGAGCTTTTTTTGGTGGTATTTGATCGCCTGTGTGGTTTGTATAAATATAAAAAGGACGGCAATTTTGAGAAAAAAAAAACAATATTTTTTACTTTTTGCTATTAATACATTGCCCTAAAGAAGGTTTCCTCCCCGTCCTGACCCGGCCATTTTTTGCTATACATTACTTTAACTGACAATTGCGGAGTCGTGCAACAGACTGCATACCCAACCAGTGCTGCTTATCAATGCCCACCAGTACTGCCTATCAGTGCCCATCAGTGCCGCCTCTCAGTACCTCTCCATCAGTGTCGCCTCTCAGTACCTCCTCATCAGTGTCCATCAGTGCCGCCTCTCAGTACCTCTCCATCAGTGCCGCCTCTCAATACCTCCTCATCAGTGCCGCCTCTCAGTACCTCCTCATCTGTGCCGCCTATCAGTGCCCATCAGTGGCGTCTTCAATACCTCCTCATCAGTGCCGCCTCTCAGTACCTCCTCATCAGTGATTATCAGTGACGATCAATGCTGCCTATCAGTGTCTACAGTATCAGTGCTCATCAGTGGTGCCTGTCAGTGCTCATCACTGCTGCCTATCAATGTCTACAGTATCAGTGCCCATCGGTGGTGCCTGTCAGTTCCCATCAGTGATGCTTATCAGTGCAGCCTCTTCAGTGACACCTATCAGTGCTGCTTCATTAGTGCCCATCAGTGCTGCCTCATCAGTGCCCATCAGTGCAGCCTATCAGTGCCCATCAATGAACCTATCAGTGCAGCCTCCTCAGTGATGCCTATCAGTGCTGCCTCATTACTGTCCATCAGTGCCACCTCATCAATGCCCATCAGAGCAGCCTATCAGTGCCCATCAGTGACGCCTCAAGTGCCATTGCCCATCAGTGCAGCCAATGCCCATCAGTGCCGCCTGCCCATTGCCCATTCAGTGCAGCCTATCAGTGCCAGTGCCGCCTCATCAGTGCCAATCATTGCCCATTCAGTGCAACCTATCAGTGCCCATCAGTGACGCCTATCTGTGCAGCCTCCTCAGTGATGGCTATCAGTGCAGCCTATGAGTGCCTATCAGTGCAGCCTCATTAGCGCTCATCAATGAAGGAGAAAAAATTCCTTATTTGCAAAATTTTATAACAAAAACTAAGAAAAGAAAGTCTGTCTCAAAAAAATGATAAAAATGTCATATGAGTACAGTGCTGCATGACCGTGCAATTGTCATTCAAAGTGCGACAACACTGAAAGCTGCACATTGGCCCGGGCAGGAAGGGGGTGAAAGTGGTCAAGGACATACGTAAAAAATGTAAACTAACGAGGGGCCATTTTTTCGGCACAAGAACAAGCCCAAGGTAGATAAAAGGAGCACCCAGATTGGTCATTTACCCAATTTGCTTTGATCATCACTAGTCTGATGGGTGTTTAGCCTGGGTGGGTGGGGTGAAACGCATCAGAGGGTGTGTCCAGAATGGCGGCTGAGGTCATTCCTCAATATTGGACTCCTGGTTGGTTGAGCGGCGTCCATCCCATCACTTGTATTGGCTGACACTGGAATCGCTGGGACTCACGCTCGCCTCTTCTCACTGCCGGCGGGGGGGTGGTTCCCTCCAGCCATAGCTTGGAGGGGTATACTGTTCACCATAAACAATTGAATACAATTTTCTGGTTGCAATGCTCCCCACGGATGGTGCTAACGCTTCCTTTATTACACTTTTTGGTTGCTGTACCTGAACTAACCCTCAGGAAAGGGTTCAAGAGGAGGTTCAGGAAGGAGGAAGAAGATCTCTCTTTCGTACTGCTGTCTCTGTTCTTATCAGGTTTTGGCGATTGAATAAAAGAAGTCTTGTGAACGATGTCATGGCCGTTATGGCAAAACACCTCGGTACGGCAATGAATCCTCCACCATCATCTTCCCTTCCAGAGATGGTGCTGCTTGTAGCTACTGTGAAACTATTAAGGTCATTCTTGCAGGTCCTACAGAAGATCTAAGGCTTGGTGAACTAAAGAGACTTTGTGACTGTGTCAGGGTTCTGTCCACAGCAGAAGTTCTGGGAAACCCGGCACTCCTGCCAGTACCCTGCATGGCCGCAGAAATGCACGTTGGCGAAGATCCATACGCATTGGCGCACGGACGCGAGCCGGAACACGCATGCGCACTGGCGTGTAGTTGCGCATGCATTAGCTCCGGACGTCCTTTATAAGGAGGCGCATCACTCCCTAAAGTTGCTGGATGATCTCTGGCTCCCCTGTACCATTGTCTGTGTTCCTTGCTTTAGTGATTTCCTGTTACCGACCCGGCTTGCTCTTGGACCTGTCTTCTCTGCCTGACTCCTGACCTGACCTGACCCTGGCTTGGCTAACAGATTTTCTCTCTTGCTCCTCTGTGTATGACCCCGGCTACTCTACTGACTACATCTGCTCTGATCTCCATCTGGCATCTGACCTTGGCTTTGAACCGACTACTCTGTGGTCCTCTGTTTCCCTGAAGGCTTGCATACATCTCACAGGCGCCACCTGTCTGCAGACTTCATTCCAGTGCATCAGCCGTGCTCCTGGGTGTACCTCTGACCAGCACTCCTACAGGCGACCTGTGCTACTTTGGGCCTGACTCCTGCTGTCCCATATCCAGGGGAGTCTGGAACTCAGCCGCAAGGGAAGCCCTCTCTCCATTGGCCTCCATCACCAGGTATGTGATAGACTGACTACACAAGAACTATAAAATCAGGACCAGTTTGTACTTCTCCCCAGTGGTGGGTATGTTCTACGAGAGAGGCAGAGGGTGGTTGGGTGAGTAATGCTTTGTGTGGGACAATTTGCTTGGGGTACTGTGTGGGCGCTGGCATTGGGGGACTGGAAGTACAGACTAACTTCGGAGTCAACCCGTCTGGGGTCTCCTCCTTTGTTAGTCCCCTGCCGAATGGGGAGATAAATATAATGAACCCCAGTCTCCCGCTACTGGGTATCTCTGTCAAGAAGCTGCTTCTCAGGCTCAGGAACACGAGACCAGTGAATCTGGCTATTGCTACCCCAAGATCCAGACGACACCAGATTTGAAGTAAGCCAGAAGGTAGACTAGTTTATTTGAACACAGATACAAGATATATACAGTCAGGGGACAATCCCCCCTCCCTTCATAATGACACAGGAAGGGGCAATCTACATTTAGTAACAAGAGACACACAGGTATTCACACCAGCAGACAGTCCCATCAGGAGGGAGGGCTGCTGGAGACACCTCCCCCCACCAAGCCAGTACACAAACACATACAGTACATCCCATAATAATTTGCTCCCAAGAAAGACACACAATAGAACAATGGCATTCAACCACATGACATTAAACAATCAACAACCCCCCCCCCCCATTTTAGGACATATCACCCTGTACCCCTAACAGGCACAGGGTGACTTACACATAATAGGGATATGGGGAGCTGAGACAGCGGTCTCCCCACCTTTCCAAAGTGAGCTGAGTTCAATGGGCCCCCCACCCAAAGTGACTCCCGTCACAACCAGCTTGGGGGGATCTTTGATGTATTTATTTAACATAGGGACTTCAGGAGGTGCCAATGGCATTGTAATACATTAGAGGCGTGCTATACTTAGGGGGGGCACTCTTTATTTCTGTTCTCGCTTTATAGCCCTGTTGGCGTTTATGCCCCATATCGAAGCTCACTCATTGCGGATGAATTTAGGACTGTTCGGATCTTTTTGTTCTACTACAGCGAGGGCCGGTGTGTATGGGCCCCTCACATCTATATTCCTGATACATGGCTTCATACTGAGAGGTAATATTGTGCTTAAGTGTCTCAACCTACGATGTAACACCGAGATAATATAAAAGTGTACGAAGCGAGCGCTGACCCGTCAGCAGCTGTGCACTCAAGGTAACCAACAAAACCTTAATGAAATAAATAAATAGTGCAGCGCTAAATTGATGATTCAAAATAAAACCATAGGTGGAATAAATAAGCAATAAAATATGAGCGTACGTATGAATAATTAATTAAAACATATAGATGAAGAGGCATAAATAAGTGTCAATCCTAAACAATGTAAAATTAAATGGGGCAAAGTGATCCGTAATGGTGACTAAGCAGTGCCCATAAAGTCCCCGAAGCTTCAATCGGTGCTTGTGATAGCGGGAGAAATGCGCACTCACCGGACGCGCAATAGTAATGCGCGTTTATATATATTATCCTGATGTCATCAAGGTAATCATCTGGGCCAGTAGGTAGAAAAAGGCTCCCTCTCAAGGTGGATGGGTCCTGGGACTTTAGATGTTGATGATCGCAGGGTGTCCAGAGTTCCCCTTAAGGGATAGGTAGGTGCAGCTCACAAGGGTTAACAGGAGGCTCCCTCTCTGGAGGCAATGGGCTGGTGCTGGGCATCTAAAAGATTAATGCTCCCCACAGGGGTCAAAATGGAAGAATGCCCATAGTGTAGTATATTAGGTAAAACATTTATTGATAAATAAAGCCGGATGCATCCATAGGCAAGTGTTAAAAATCAGTTTGGACTGACCGTCCTCTGAATAGAGATGGCCGCCGGAGCTCCGCGATGCTCCGACGGCGTGACGTCACGGCGTGAGTAGGCTCCTCCTCTGACAGTGGGTTCCATCATCCTCTGGTTGCCCAGGGGATCTTTGGCTGAACTGGGGAGGTCCTTATCACACAACATTGCACACTGGTTAATCATGTAAATGCCTTTGGGCGGTACCTATGCGGTATTTTCGTTTGCTTTTTTTATACATGTTAACTGGTTAAGTCTGTCTATTATTTTCAGAGGCGTGGCTAGCCCCTGAAGAAGCAACCCCAGTCGCGAAACATGTTGGGCGTCTTCTATGCAGCTTGGACATCCCCCACCCTTCGAAAGCAATATATTATATCCACCATCTTGATTCTACTTCTCTGGAAATCAGTCTGTTATGGTTGGTTGGTGGGGGGGAGACAGTCTGTATGTCAGTGTGCAATGCATTTTTAATGCCTATACCAGGGGCGGACTGACAACTCATGGGGCCCCCAGGCAATAGGGGATCATGGGGCCCCTGTGTCCTTGCCCAAAACTCAAAAAAGCTTATGAGAAAGGTACAAGGGGCATCTCATGGGGCGCCCTACTGACCCCGGGCCCTCGGGCAGTGCCCGAGTTTCCAAATGGTCAGTCCGCCCCTGGTGCTGTTTTACTTTGGGCTGTGTCAGTGTGCTTCACTGTAAGCACACTGATTTGGATGGCTGTGCTATGCACAGCCATACAAAGCAGTGTGTGCACGAGCTAACAGGGAGGAGAACTGTTTTGTTTACAAACAGTTCTTCCTCCCCGTCAGAGATGCTCAGCAATCACCGGGCGCTGATAAGTAATCACCGGCCGGGACCCTGTGATTGACAGCCTCGAAAAAGCCTATGAAAAAAGTACCAGGGGCATCTCATGGGGCCCCCTACTGGCCCCGGGCCCTCGGGCAGTGCCCGAGTTTCCAAATGGTCAGTCCGCCCCTGGCCTATACAAGACGTGATTTTAGATGGGATATGTTAATAAAGCAATTTTGTTTTTACTTTTTGTCTACTGAGTTTATGTGCCTAAAAGTCCATTAGCTCAATCTTCCTTCAGGATACTGTATATTATGCCATGTGTTCATTGATTTATTATTGGAATGTTTTTAACCGCCTCCCACCCGCCATATAAGGCAATGACGGGCGCAAGGCGGTTCTCTCGATCTGGGAGGATGTCATATGACGTCCTCCCACTCTAACCACGCATGCGCGACTCAGGGAGCACGCAGCACGGCGATCGGTGGTACGTGGTGTCCCTCGGACACAGCGGATCACCGATCAACGGAAAGAGCCGAAGATGTTGGCTCGGTCATGTGATCAGCTGTGTCCAATCACAGCTGATCGCATGTAAACAGGGAAATGCCGGTTATCAGCATTTCTCTCTCCTCTCAAGCTGTCACGCTGACAGAGGAGAGGAGCGGAGAGCCGGTAATCGGCATTACTCAGAGGGGACAAGTACACTGATGATCAGGGCACTGATGATCAGTGTGCCCTGATGATCAGTGTGCCCTGATGATCAGTGTAACCCCAGCAGTGCCACCTGTCAGTGTCCATCAATACCACCTGTCAGTGCCCATCGGTGCCATACCAATGCCACATATCAGTGCCTACCAGTGCACATCAATGCCCCATATCATACCCATCTGAGCTGCCTTTCAGTGGCAGCTATCAGTGCCAGTCAGTGCCACCTATCAATGCTAGTCAGTGCCACCTATCAATGCTAGTCAGTGCCACCGATCAGTGCTGCCAATCAGTGCCACCAGTCAGTGCCGCCTATCAGTGCCAGTCATTGCCACATATCAGTGCACATCAGTGCCGCCTATCAGTGCCAGTCAGTGCTGCCTATCAGTGCTGCCTATCAGTGCCGTCTTTACAGTGCCAGTCAGTGCTGCCTATCAGTGCTGCCTATCAGTGCTCTTACAGTGCCAGTCAGTGCCACATATCACTGCCGGTGAATGCTGCCTATCAGTACCATATATGAGTGCTGCCTTTCAGTGCCCATCAGTGATGCCTGTCAATACCCATTAGAGATGAGCGAATCGAACATGACGAAGTGGAATTCGTTCCGAAGATTTGGAAAAATTCTATTCGCGACGAATCCGAAGATTAGCAAACTTCGGATGCACGAATCGAATTTTCCCAAAAATGGCGGCGACATGTGTGGCGACGGAGCGGGGATCTCTGGGAAGGCGCGCAGACAAGGCGCGCTGACCCATAATGCATTCATTCATGACATGTGATCGCATTAGCCAATCAGCAGCCAGCCAGCACTGTGTAATGGTGGAGCTATAAAATCGCGGCCATCTTAGAATTCTCCATTAGCCTCTGGTCATTCAAGAGAGACAGACCTGTGTGTATTAAGGGACAGAGTTAGGGCCACAGAGACTTTAGGGCCACAGAATCGTTACTCAGGGACACACAATCGTTACAATCGTTACTCAGGGACACACAATCGTTACTCAGGGACACACAATCGTTACTCAGGGACACACAATCGTTACTCAGGGCCACAGCTATCAAAGAATCGAAAATTTAAAGTGACATACACCCTTTTTTTTTTTTGGTGGCTGTCGTGCACAGTTGGTGCTGCAGTTTGCCGATTGTGCAAAATAAACTGACTTTCTGCTTCACAACCACTATTGTACGTTCAAAGAGTTAAATCCATTTACACGCCGGCTGGCGGTAATATTTTTTGGGTGATTAGTGCATTCCAGTGACACAAACGTACAGTTTCCAGCCAACGGCAAGCTGCAATTTCAAAGACCGATTGTGTACAATAAACTGACTTTCTGCTTCACAACAACCACTATTGTACGTTCAAAGAGTTAGATCCATTTACACGCCGGGTGGCGGTAATATTTTTTGGGTGATTAGTGCATTCCAGTGACATAAACGTACAGTTTACAGCCAACGGCAAGCTGCAATTGACCGATTGTGCTAAATAAACTGACTTTCTGCTTCACAACCACTATTGTACGTTCAAAGAGTTAAATCCGGTTTTATTTTTGGGTGCTTATTGAATTAAAGAGTATGTCAGACAACACGCAGAGGAGTGGCAGAGGAGGCAATGTTTCAGGAGCGAGCAGACGTGGCAGCAGAGGAAGGGGTCGAGGCAGCACTAGTCGCAGCCAGAGGCCAGTGCTCCCGGTGTCATCCAGCGGTCGTGTCTCCACCGACAACCCTGCCGTCATCGATTGGTTGACTCGGTCGTCTTCCTCTTCCCAGGTCACCTCTGACACCTACAGCCAACGGTCAGTGGGTGACGTCAGACACAACCGTTAGTTGGCATGGCCCGGGAGCAAGCCCACTGAAATCACGTGTCCTCGACCTGCCCCTGTCCTTTGGTGTTCCCTCACCAAGCGAAGTATCGCATGCTGTGGGCTCAGCCCCACTGTACAGTGAGGAAGAGCTAACAGAGGGCGGTCAGGAACGGGGGAGACATCCGCCTTTTCAGCAGCCAGGCGAAGAAGTACTGGCGAGGAGAGTGGCTCGGTAGCCGGTCTAGAGACAGGTCTGTCTCCTGACCCACACGCAGCCGAGGGGGCTAGTAGTGACGCGGAGACCCTAATTGATGATGATGAGGCTGATCGCACTTGGCAGCCTCGTCGTCATCAGGCTATTGCTTCCGCATCATCAGGAGAAGAGGGTGCCAGCTTGCCAGCGAGCAAAACAGTCGGTGGGTTGCCCAGGAGGCAGCAGGGTCGCAGCAGTGTCAGTGGAGCCAAACGTCCACGGAGTAGAGCACCAGCTCCACTGCAGCCTACC
Source organism: Staurois parvus (assembly GCA_951230385.1). Lineage (NCBI taxonomy): Eukaryota > Metazoa > Chordata > Amphibia > Anura > Ranidae > Staurois > Staurois parvus. The sequence goes on along the minus strand of CATNWA010017996.1, from coordinate 68,215 downwards.
ACCACGGCCAGTAGTGGTGCCGGTGTGCACGGAGGAAGTAGCAGTCAGCCAGTGAGGAGTAGCGGGGGCAAAGTTTCCTACTCGGCGGTGTGGCAATTTTTCCTCAAGCCGCCCGAGGAAGTAAACGTAGCCGTATGTTGACTATGTGGCCAGAAAGTCAAGCGTGGCCAGGGGGCCAATCTTGGGACTACAGCGTTTGCGTCAGCATATGCAGCGTCGCCCCAGCCCCCGCTCCATCACCCCGCTCCGTTACTTGCTCCGTCACCCGACGTCAATCGCCCTCTATCAGCCAGTCAAGGCTCCAACACCTCTGCTGAGGGGAGTTGTCGCTCGTTGGCATCTTCCGCTCGTTCAGATGCTCCTTCTCCTGCTACTCCTCTTCACGGATTCCGTTAGCAGTCTTTCTTGGAATCCGTTTCCAAGAGACAACAGTTTGCGAGCACGCACCCGACGGGTGCAAAAGCTGAACGTCCTCCTGTCCAAGTTGCTGGTGCTGCAGTCCCTCCCTTTCCAAGTGGTGGACTCAGCACCTTTCCGAGAAATGATGGCTTGTGCCGCGCCACGGTGGAGAGTGCCAAGCCGGCATTTCTTCGCCAAAAAGGCAGTGCCAGCCCTGCATTCACATGTAGAAGAGATGGTGGGCCAGTCTTTGAGCATGTCGGTCTCTGCCAAAGTGCACGGCAGCGCCGACGTGTGGAGCTGTAACTACGGTCAGGGACAGTACATGTCATTTACGGCCCACTGGGTGAACGTGGTGCCGGCACAGCCGCACCAGCAACTTGGACAGGTCACGCCGCTTTTGCCTCCACGTTTGCACGTCCTTGGTCCAGCAAAGATGTCCGCCTCTACCACCTCTTCTTCCGCCGTGTCCTCAGCCGCCACCCCGTGCCAAGTCCCATTACCCGACCGGCATATCACACGTGCAGGGCGCAACGGTGTCACGCTGTGCTGCACCTGGTATGCCTTGGCGAACGTAGTCACACAGGGGAGGAACTTCTGAGTGTAATGAACAGAGAAATCGACAGATGGCTGTCTCCGCGCAAACTGAAAATCAGAACCATGTTGACCGACAACGGAAAGAACATGGTGTCTGCTCTGCGTCAAGGAAGGTTGTGCCATGCGCCATGCATGGCTCACGTGTTCAATCTGGTTGTCAAGCGGTTCCTTAAAATCCACCATCCCACTGCAAGACATCCGTAAAATGTCACGTAAACTTTGCATGCATTTCAGCCATTCCTACACCGCAAAGCACACCTCATTGAGCTGCAGCGGCAGAACGGAATTCCACAGCATCGCCTGATCTGCGACGTTGCAACAAGCCCTACACATGTTAGACCGCCTTTACGAGCAGCGAAAGGCCATCACCGATTTCCTGATGTTACAAGAGGATAAAGGTACTCCCCTGTGTAACTTCGATGTCAGCCATTGGCAGCTCATGCGTGACACCTGCCGCTTGCTCAGGCCCTTTGAGGAGGCCACTATTCGTGAGTTGGCAGGACTATGGGATGAACGACGTCATTCCTCTTGTTGCACGTCCTGGAACAAAAATGCTGTTAACAATGGCTGGTCAGGGTGCGGTAGACGTGGCGCACAGATCTCAATGCCACATGACCCCTGTGGGGGCAGGACAGGAAGAAGAGGAGGAGGTAGAGGAGGACATTGGTGCTCAGGAATTATTGAGTGAAATGGGTGGTTTTTCCACTCAGCGGACAGGAGTGGAGGAGCAGGAGCATCTGGTAGAGGAGGAGGAGGAGACAGAGGACCCAGACGCACCGTGGCAGTATGCTGTGGAGATGGAGGCAGGGAGTCCCTCGCATTCCTTGGCACAAATGGCCCATAGCATGCTCGGTTGCTTGCGTAGCGACAGCCGAATAATAACCATCAGACAGAGGGATGACTTTTGGCTGTCCACCTTGTTGGACCCTCGCACTACCGTTCAAAAATGGTGGCCTTTTTCACACCTGCTGAGAGGGAGGCCAAAATAAAGTACTATAAAAACCACCTATGTAGTCAGTTGGTCTCTGCCTTTCTGCGCCAACGTCCTATCCTCAGACACTGTGGGCCCTGTGCGCTCGCGTTCCGCTGCCATGGCAGCAGGGGAGGGGTGGGGGGTGGTAGGAGCAGTGGCAGCGGCTGGCCTCAGTCTGCAGTCGATGATGAGTAACTCTTCACCAGCGCAGTGAGGAAAATACTACTAACCAGCCGCATGCAACAGCAGCATCAGGTGGACCTGGAGCAGGACCTCAAACAACAGGCTTGGGCCTACTTGGACAGCACCCTGCCAACCGAGGTAGACAATCCCCTTGACTACTGGGCAACGAAACTTGACCTTTGGCCCCAACTAGCTGAATTTGCCCTTGAAAGGCTGTCATGCCCGGCCAGTAGCATGGCATCGGAGCACGTGTTTAGTGCGGCAGGAGGTATTGTAACTCCGCGGAGGACACGACTGGTCCACCCAAAGTGTGGAGAGACTCACGTTTGTGAAAATGAATCAGGCGTGGATTAGTCTGGATTTCAAACCACCAGTTCCTGACACAACTGACTAAATCCGCCATGAATCATGCCCCAAACATGTTATTAGGGACAAATAGGCCGCTGTCTTTACAACTTTATAATTCCATGCAGTATATAGCCCTATCGGCCACTTTCTGGCATCCAGTTGCTGTAGCCCCCATCACCACACTGTGCCACGGGCCCCTGTACCGCCTTCTCATACTGCTGCCAGATCCATCCTCTGCCATGTGCGTCTTTGTCGTCTGCTCACGCTGCTGGGTTCCAGTTTTAAACCTAGGCCTGTGTATGGCTTCCGAATATTGCTGCCTCCACCGCCACCCTGCGCCATGTGCCTCTGTCGTCTGCTCACGGCTGCTGACGGCTTCCGCTTTTTAACCTAGGCCTGTGTATGGCTTCCGAATACTGCTGCCTCCACCGCCACCCTGCGCCATGTGCCATTTTCGGGTCTCCTCACACTGCTGCCAGGTCCATACTGATTCATGGCCCCCTGTACCGGCTCCTCATGAACGTGGTTCAGCGGGTTTGCATCACTTAACGGCAAATCGTTGACAAACGCTGGGACGTTCAGTGTTGTGCGCATTAAGCCGGACACCAAAGGGCAGCACAGACCTGTTATTACTCGCTCAAGCATGGCTGAACAAAACCAGTCTCTACCACAAATTGGACCCAGACCTGCCCAGGGTCTCGTAAGTAGATTGCACGGAGGAGTAGAGTTCGTTATTGGAATTAACTGTGAGGGACTTTTAAACCTAGGCCTGTGTATGGCCTTCAATTGAAGCTGCTTCTGCTCCGCCACTCTGCCATTGGACTCTTGATAGTCGTCTCCCCACGCTGCTGCTGGGGGGACTTTTTTAACATAGGCCTCTGTATGGCCTTCAATTTTAGCTGCTTACGCTCCGCCACTCTGCCATGGGCCCCTGTACCGACTCCTCATGCTGCTGCCAGGCCCGTAATCTGCCATGGGCCCCTGTACCGCCTCCTCATGCTGCTGCCAGGTCCAGAGTGTGTCATGGGTCCCTGTACGGCCTCCCATTGCTGCTGTCTCCATCGCCACACTCTGCCATGTGCCACTTTCAGGTCTCCTCACACTGCTGGTGGGTTCCATTTTGTCATAGGTTGCTGTATGGCCTCCCATTGCTGCTGCCCTCCACCGCCACACTGTGGCTCCACACTCTGGTTTTGGCCCCGTGACTGCCCAAATGAGTGAAGTGTGCGGTGATCATCTCTAATACCCATCAGTGCCACCTACCAGTGCCTCCTCATCAGTGCCCATCAGTGCTACCTATCAGTGCCCATCAGTGCAGCCTATCAGTGCCCATCACTGCAGCCTCATTACTGCATGTCAGTGAAGGAGAAAAATCACTTATTTACAAAATTTTATAACAAAAACTAAGAACAAAATTTTTTTTTTCAAAAAATTCAATTGTTTTTGGTATGTTTAGCAAAAAATAAAAAAAATTCCCAGAGGTGATAAAATACCACCGAAAGAAAGCTCTATCTGTCTCATAAAAATGATAAAAATGTCATATGGGTACAGCGTTGCATAACAGCGCAATTGCCATTCAAAATGCGACAGCGCTGAAAGCTGAAAATTGGCCTGGACAGGGAGGGGGTATAAGTGCCCGGTAGGCAGGAAGGGGGTATAAGTACTCGGTAGGCAGGAAGGTGGTATAAGTGCTGGTAGGCAGGGAGGAGGTATAAGTGCCCGGTAGGTAGGGAGGGGGTATAAGTGCCGGTAGGCAGGGAGGGGGTATAAGTGCCCGGTAGGCAGGGAGGGGCTATAAGATCCCGGTAGGCAGGGAGGGGGTATAAGTGCCCAGTAGGCAGGGAGGGGGTATAAGTGCCGGGTAGGCAGGGAGGGGGTACAAGTGCCGGGTAGGCAGGGAGGGGGTATAAGTCCTCGGTAGGCAGTGAGGGGGTATAAGTACTCGGTAGGCAGGGAGGGGGTATAAGTGCCCAATAGGCAGGGAGGGGGTATAAGATCCCGGTAGGCAGGGAGGGGGTATAAGTGCCGGGTAGGCAGGGAGGGGGTATAAGTGCCAGGTAGGCAGGGAGGGGGTATAAGTACCCGGTAGGCAGGAAGGGGGTATAAGTGCCTGGTAGGCAGGAAGGGGGTATAAGTACTCGTTAGGCAGGAAGGGGGTAGAAGTGCCCGGTAGGCAGGGAGGGGGTATAAGTACTCGTTAGGCAGGAAGGGGGTATAAGTGCCCGGTAGGCAGGGAGGGGGTAGAAGTGCCCGGTAGGCAGGGAGGGGGTATAAGTACTCGGTAGGCAGGGAGGGGGTAGAAGTGCCCGGTAGGCAGGGAGGGGGTAGAAGTGCCCGGTAGGCAGGAAGGGGTAGAAGTGCCCGGTAGGCAGGAAGGGGGTAGAAGTGCCCGGTAGGCAGGGAGGGGGTAGAAGTGCCCGGTAGGCAGGAAGGGGATAGAAGTACTCGGTAGGCAGGGAGGGGGTATAAGTACTCGGTAGGCAGGGAGGGGGTATAAGTACTCGGTAGGCAGGGAGGGGGTATAAGATCCCGGTAGGCAGGGAGGGGGTATAAGTACTCGGTAGGCAGGGAGGGGGTATAAGTGCCCGGTAGGCAAGGGGTTAATTTGATCACATATCACGAAGTTATCAAGCACAGCACATTTATTATACTACTTCTCTATACAGAATCAATATCTACTAGACACTGTATGACTGAATGAATGACAGATCCAGCATCTCCCACTTTTATTACATTTTTATTTTTAATTGCTGTCTAAACCCTTCTTGGTGAAATTTCCCCTTTAAGTGACAGAAGTTGTCAGCAGGACAGGTAGTGAAGTGAAATCTCTCCACTGGAACACAGACAGAAAGCAATACAAGCCTGACAGAAGTTCTAAATGTTTTATACAACACCAAAGGAAAGGTTTGGGTGAAGTTGTTTACCAAAACATTTTTGCAAATGCAGCTTCTAGAATATTTGCTGCTTTTTTGGCAAAGAAGAGAAAGTTGTACAAAGGATCTTCTGTTTTCTCAACAACACTTCGTAGCCACAGACTTTCAGACATCAGTTGGTTCCGATGATCAGTTAACCGTCTTATTTCAAACAGATATTGCCTCCGTTCCTCTAGTAATTGGTTCCTTTCAGCGTACAGCTTGCAAGTCAAAATTTCCTAGTATATAATACATAGTAAATGATAGTTAAAGACTGGAAATTAGTATGATACATCCTATACATATGACGTGTCTAAATGCTTTAGAAGGCTGTGTTCAGTCTCATCAGAAGTACACTATATTGCCAAAAGTATTGGCCCGCCCTCCCAATCATGTGATTCAGGTGCTCCAATCCCCTCCATGGACACAGCTGTATACAATCAAGCACCTAGGCATGCAGACGGCTTCTACAAACATTGGTGAAAGAATGGGTCGCTCTCAGGAGCTCAGTGACTCCAAGCGTGGTCCCGTGATAGGTGGCCACCTGGGCAATAAGGCCATCCATGACATTTCCTGGCTACTAAATATTCCACGCTCAACTGTTAGTGGGATTATAACAAAGTGGAAGCGACTGGGAACAACAGCAACTCAGCTACCAAGTGGTAGGCCACGTCACATGACAGAGCGGGGTCAGCGCATGCTGAAGCGCACAGTGCGCAGAAGTCGCCAACTGTCTGCAGAGTCAATAGCTAAAGACCTCCAAACTTGGTGTGGCCTTCAGATGAGCCCAACAACAGTGCGTAGAGAGCTTCATGGAATGGGTTTCCATGGCCGAGCAGCTGCATCCAAGCCTTCCATCACCAAGTGCAATGCAAAGCGTCGGATGCCGTGGTGTAAAGCACACCGCCACTGGACTCTAGAGCCGTGGAGACGTGTTCTCTGGAGTAACCAAGCATGCTTCTCTGTCTGGCAATTTGATGGACATGTTTGTCGGTTACCAGGAGAACGTTACTTGCCTGACTGCATTGTGCAAAGTGTAAAGTTTGGTGGAGGAGGGATTATGGTGTGGGGATGTTTTTCAGTGGTTGGGCTTGGCCCCCTAGTTCCATTGAAGGGAAATCTTAAGGTGTCAGCATACCAAGACATTTTGGACAATTTCATGCTCCCACGTTTGTGGGAAGAGTTTGAAGATGGCCCCTTCCTGCACACATGTTTAAAAAATTATCTCAGACCTGAAGATTATACAACCCCCCCCTAAACATTATATCTTTTCTGAAAGCAGACACCCTAGAGAATAAAATAGTGATACTTCCAATTTTTTAAGTTGCACAATATTACCGCAAAGTGAATTTGTGGGCAAAGAAGCGCAATAAATTACCCAAATTTTTGGAAAATATAAAAGATGAGGTTGGGCAACAGGGGATCATGGGGCCCCCTGTGTTCTTGCCCAAGCTCAAATCACACCCAAAAAAGCCTATGAAAAGGTACCAGGGGCATCTCATGGGGCCCCCTACTGACCCTGGGCCCTCGGGCAGTGCCCGAATTCCCAAATGGTCAGTCCGCCCCTGGCTTAGACTGAATTAATCTTTCACCCCCTGCCACACGGGGGCCCCAATGTAATGGCAATTTTTTTTTATGTCTGGAATGGGGCATTAACCTACCAATATTTTCCTGGGTTGTGAGTTAAAACTGGAAAATACCAAGAGGAAATAAACAAAAAATGTGAGTAGAACAAAACATTCAAAAACAGATATTGTGGGGTTGAAACTGGGGACCAAAAGCCAAAAGAGTTAACCACTTGGTCACCTTATTGACTAAAATAATAACTTATTATTATTATCATTTATATTATTTTTTATTACCATTCTAAAAGTTAAAACAAGCAGGAAAAGGGAAATGAACTTCCAAGGATTAGCCATAAATTTGTTGTAGGAGGTCACCACGAAACTCTCTATTGGGGGAATCAGATCTTCAAACTAATAAGAAAAAGACATCAGATTAGTCATGTTGAAAATACAATTTGTGAAAAGCTCTAAATAATGGGCTTTAGATATTTGCGTCTGTTCTATAAATCAGTTTTCATTGTGAATATATTTTGAAATTATATCGAATAAGGTCAAAATTGTAGCATTTCAAATATATGGCAATCTATTTGGGAAGAATATTTTTAAAATATATTTCAGATATATTTTTCTTCCATGTGGGATCGCTTGGACTAAGATAAATGATATTTGAAGCAAATAAATAAATATATATTCAATTTAATTTCAAATGGAAATATTTCTATCCGCCAATTTACTGTTCAGTGCCGCAATTTCATTTAAAAAAAATAAATAAATAATAGATGTGCTGAAAATTTATTTTGTCGTGCAATTCAATTTTATTTCATGAAAGCGATCTGGATGCCTGCACTTCTGTGAATTGTTATCCTCTCAAGCTTTCATTAACCCCCCTGACGCTATTCCCGAGTGTAGCTCGGGGTAAAGTTTCAGTACCACAAGCGGTAACCCCGAGCAGGGGCGGACTGACAACTCATTGGGCCCCCGGGCCCCCTGACCCCGAGCTACACTCGGGAATACCATGCGGCGTTGCTCAGGGAGTCCCTGCAGCGCTTACCTTGTCCTTCGCTCCCATGATGTGTCCCCTGCATTGTCCCCGGCCATCTCCTCTGGCCAATGCTGGCATCCGGCTTCCATGTTCTGGTCCCTGTGACGTCGGAACGCACGGGCGCCGGAACTGGCGGCAAATTTGAAAATTTAAAAAAAATGACATTTTTTTCAAAACGATTTTTACATAGTAAAGCATTGCTGTTTCAAACCATTTCACATACATTTTGTCCCGAGTGCTTTGTCCGGCGCCCTGCCTGCATTTCTACTGTTCTTTCTGCCTGGAAACTGAGAAACGTCCATGGCGTCCAAAAAGCGTCCCTTTAGGACAAAAGCGGTTTTAGACCGGCTAGAGAACAGCGATAGTAAATCAGAACCACTTGCAGAATTGAGTGATAATGATTTGTGGGGGAAATTCCTCATCAGACACTGAAAACGATTCTGCGACTGAGCTCCGTACATATTTCCATGGAAAATAATGGTACCGCTTTCAGCACCAAAAATCGGAAATAATCAGACCGCTTGGGGGGTTAATCTCACAAACCCAAAGCACTACCTGCTGGCTGACCGAGAATATAAACTAGGGGGTTGATTTACTAAAACTGGAGAGTGCAACATCCGGTGCAGCTCTGCGCAGAAACCAATCAGCTTCCAGGTTTTATTGCCAAAGCTTAATTGAACGAGCTGAAGTTAGAAGCTGATTGGCTCTAACTTCAATCAACCCCCTATGTGTATATGATATTTACTAAACATACAAAAGTGCAGCGCTATGTTTTAAATCATATGCTATCAAATATATAAATGGCCACCATGTTACAAACTCATATCGTTATAAATATGGAAGAAACATGGAAGAAAAATATCTTTGAAATATATTTTAAAAATATTCTTCACAAATATATTGACATATATTTGAAATGCTACAATTTTGGCCATATTCAATATATTTAAAAATACATTTCAATAAATATATATATATATACTGCATGTTGAATGTGTTTCTATTACAAAATATATGAAAAATATTTTTAAAAACACATTTCAAATATACTGCATGTCTTTAAAAATACAAATCTACATTTTTGGAATGCAATTACAGATATATGTTAAAATGACTTTTTGTTAAAAAAAATCTGAAGAATATATTTTCAAAAAAAACCCTACCCACCTCCGAGTACTGCCCTTGTCTCTGCCCACTACCCACCTCCGAGCACTGTCCCTTGTCTCTGCCCACTACCCACCTCCGAGCACTGTCCCTTGTCTCTGCCCACCTCCGACCCCACTACCCACCTCTGAGCACTGTCCTTTGGTTTGGGGATGGCCCCTTGCTGTTCCAACATGACTGCGCACCAGTGCACAAAACAAGGTCCATAAAGACACGGATGAGCCAGTTTGGGGTGGAGGAACTCGACTGTCCTGCACAGAGTCCTGACCTCAACCCCATAGAACACCTTTGGGATGAATTAGAGCGGAGACTGCAAGCCAGGCCTCCTCCCCCGACATCAGTGCCTGACCTGACAAATGTGCTTCTGGAAGAATGGTCCAACCTTCCCATAGACACCCTCTTAAACGGTGTGGGGTTGTTTTTCAGGGGTTGGGCTTGGCACCCTAGTTGCATTGAAGGGAAGTCTTAAGGTGTCAGTATACCAAGACATTTTGGACAATTTCATGCTCCCACGTTTGTGGGAAGAGTTTGAAGATGGCCCCTTCCTGCACACATGTTTAAAAAAATTATCTCAGACCTGAAGATTATACAACCCCCCCCCCCCCCCCCCTAAACATTATATATTTTCTGAAAGCAGACACCCTAGAGAATAAAATAGTGATACTTTCAATTTTATATGTTGCACAATATTACCGCAAAGTGAATTTTTGGGCAAAGAAGCGCAATAAATTACCCAAATTTTTGGAAAATATAAAAGATGAGGTTGGGCAACAGGGGATCATGGGGCCCCCTGTGTCCTTGCCCAAACTCAAACCACACCCAAAAAAGCCTATGAAAAGGTACCAGGGGCATCTCATGGGGCCCCCTACTGACCCTGGGCCCACAGGCAGTGCCCGGGTTCCCAAATGGTCAGTCCGCCCCTGGCTTAGACTGAATTAATCTTTCATCCCCCGCCACACGGGGGTCTCAATGTAATGGCAATTTTTTTTTATGTCTGGAATGGGGCATTAACCTACCAGTATTTTCCTGGGTTGTGAGTTAAAACTGGAAAATACCAAGAGGAAATAAACAAAAAATGTGAGTAGAACAAAACATTCAAAAACAGATATTGTGGGGTTGAAACTGGGGACCAAAAGCCAAAAGAGTTAACCACTTAGTCACCTTGTTGACTAAAATAATAACTTATTATTATTATTTATATTATTTTTATTACCATTATAAAAATTAAAACAAGCAGGAAAAGGCAAATTGACTTCCAAGGATTAGCCATAAATTTGTTGCAGGAGGTCACCTCGAAACTCTCTATTGGGTGAATCAGATCTTCAAACTAATCAGAAAAAGACATCAGATTAGTCATGTTGAAAATACAGTTTGTGAAAAGCTCTAAATAATGGGCTTTAGATATTTGCATCTGTTCTATAAATCAGTTTTCATTGTGAATATATTTTGAAATATATTGAATACGGCCCAAATTGTAGCATTTCAAATATATGGCAATCTATTTGGGAAGAATATTTTTAAAATATATTTCAGATATATTTTTCTTCCATGTGGGATCGCTTGGACTAAGATAAATGATATTTGAAGCAAATAAATAAATATATATTCAATTTAATTTCAAATGGAAATATTTCTATCCGCCAATTTACTGTTCAGTTGGCTCCCATACAAAGGCACACTAAATTTTGCACTCGCCAGTTTTTGTAAATCAACCCCTATGTGTCTATGATATTTACTAAACATACAAAAGTGCAGCGCTATGTGTTAAATCATATGCAATCAAATACATAAACGGCCACCATGTGACAAAACTCATATCGGTATATAGTAAATAGATAAAATGACCCACATGGAAGAAAAATATCTTTGAAATATATTTTAAAAATATTCTTCACAAATATATTGACATATATTTGAAGTGCTACAATTTTGGCCGTATTCAATATATTTAAAAATATATTTCAACAAATATATATATATATACATGTTGAATGTGTTTTCTATTACAAAATATATGGAAAATTTAAAAATAAATTTTAAATATACTGCATGTGTTTAAAAATCCAAATCTACATTTTTTAAATGCACTTACAAATATATGTTAAAATGAGTTTTTGTTGAAAAAAAATCTGAAGAATATATTTTCAAAAAAAAAACCCTACCCACCTCTGAGCATTGTCCTTTGGTTTGGGGATGGTCCCTTCCTGTCCCAACATGACTGCCCCCCAGTGCACAAAGCAAGGTCCATATAGACATGGAGGAGCCAGTTTGGGGTGGAGGAACTTGACTGGCCTGCACAGAGTCCTGACCTCAACCCCATAGAACACCTTTGGGATGAATTAGAGCGGAGACTGCTAGCCAGGCCTCCTCCCCCGACATCAGTGCCTGACCTGACAAATGTGCTTCTGGAAGAATGGTCCAACCTTCCCATAGACACCCTCCTAAACCTTGTGTCCCATTATTGCTGTCAGTGGGATGAACAGTGCCCCATCTTTGGCGTCAGTGAAAGGAATTGTGCCCCATTATTGGTGTCAGTGGGAGGAATAGTGCCCCATCATTGGTGTCAGTGGAAGGAATAGTGCCACATCATCGATGTTAGTGGAAGGAATAGTGCCCCATCATTGGTGTCAGTGGGAAGAATAGTGTCCCATCATCGGTGTCAGTGGGAGGAATAGTGCCCCATCATTGGTGTCAGTGGGAGGAATAGTGCCCCATCATTGGTATCAGTGGGAGGAATAGTGCCCCATCATTGGTGTCAGTGGGAGGAATAGTGCCCCATCATTGGTATCAGTGGAAGGAATAGTGCCCCATCATTGGTGTCAGTGGGGAGGAATAGTGCCCCATCATTGGTATCAGTGGAAGGAATAGTGCCTCATCATTGGTGTCAGTGGAAGGAATAGTGTCCCATCATTGGTATCAGTGGGAGGAATAGTGCCCCATCATTGGTATCAGTGGGAGGAATAGTGCCCCATCATTGGTGTCAGTGGGAGGAATAGTGCCCCATCATTGGTGTCAGTGGGAGGAATAGTGCCCCATCATTGGTGTCAGTGGGAGGAATAGTGCCCCATCATTGGTATCAGTGGGAGGAATAGTGCCCCATCATTGGTATCAGTGGGAGGAATAGTGCCCCATCATTGGTATCAGTGGGAGGAATAGTGCCCGATCATTGGTATCAGTGGGAGGAATAGTGCCCCATCATTGGTATCATTGGGAGGAATAGTGCCCCATCATTGGTATCAGTGGGAGGAATAGTGCCCCATCATTGGTATCAGTGGGAGGAATAGTGCCCCATCATTGGTATCAGTGGGAGGAATAGTGCCCGATCATTGGTATCAGTGGGAGGAATAGTGCCCCATCATTGGTATCATTGGGAGGAATAGTGCCCCATTATTGGTATCAGTGGGAGGAATAGTGCCCCATCATTAGTATCAGTGGGAGGAATAGTGCCCCATCATTGGTGTCATTGGGAGGAATAGTGCCCCATCATTGGTATCATTGGGAGGAATAGTGCCCCATCATTGGTGTCAGTGGGAGGCATGGTGCCCCATCATTAGTATCAGTGGGAGGAATAGTGCCCCATCATTGGTGTCAGTGGGAGGAATAGTGCCCCATCATTGCTATCAGTGGGAGGAATAGTGCCCCATTATTGGTGTCAGTGGGAGGAATATTGCCCCATCATTGGTATCAGTGGGAGGAATAGTGCCCCATCATTGGTGTCAGTGGGAGGAATAGTGCCCCATCATTGGTGTCAGTGGGAGGAATAGTGCCCCATCATTGGTATCAGTGGGAGGAATAGTGCCCCATCATTGGTGTCAGTGGGAGGAATAGTGCCCCATCATTTGTGTCAGTGGGAGGAATAGTGCCCCATCATTGGTATCAGTGGGAGGAATAGTGCCCGATCATTGGTATCAGTGGGAGGAATAGTGCCCCATCATTGGTATCATTGGGAGGAATAGTGCCCCATTATTGGTATCAGTGGGAGGAATAGTGCTCCATCATTGGTATCAGTGGGAGGAATAGTGCCCCATCATTGGTATCAGTGGGAGGAATCGTGCCCCATCATTGGTATCATTGGGAGGAATATTGCCCCATCATTGGTATCAGTGGGAGGAATAGTGCCCCATCATTGGTGTCAGTGGGAGGAATAGTGTCCCATCATTGGTATCAGTGGGAGGAATAGTGCCCCATCATTGGTGTCAGTGGGAGGAATAGTGCCCCATCATTGGTATCAGTGGGAGGAATCGTGCCCCATCATTGGTATCATTGGGAGGAATATTGCCCCATCATTGGTGTCAGTGGGAGGAATAGTGTCCCATCATTGGTATCAGTGGGAGGAATAGTGCCCCATCATTGGTATCAGTGGGAGGAATAGTGCCCCATCATTGGTGTCAGTGGGAGGAATAGTGCCCCATCATTGGTGTCAGTGGGAGGAATAGTGCCCCATCATTGGTATCAGTGGGAGGAATAGTGCCCCATCATTGGTATCAGTGGGAGGAATAGTGCCCCATCATTGGTGTCAGTGGGAGGAATAGTGCCCCATCATTGGTGTCAGTGGGAGGAATAGTGCCCCATTATCGTGGTCAGGGGGAGGAATAATGTCTCATTATTGGTGTCAGTGGGAGGAACAGTTCCCCATCATCAGCATTCTATCTTTCAACAATGGGGTGCTGGGTTTGAATTCCACCAACTCACTCTCTGTGCGGTTTACTTTTACATTACTGTCACATGTGGTTTAAAACCTGTGGTCTGCTCTCTGTGTGGTCACTCTGCACTGTCTGCACTTGTGTTTGGCGTTATATAAATCCTGTATAATATTAATAGTAATTATAATAATACCACGAGAGAATTTGTTTCTTCCCTCTAGAGAATATATCCAGACAATGGTGAGATGAACTAGATTGTTTATGTAAATAAGACATGAGTCCCTCCCCTCGCGTCTTTGCTGCCTTCTGTTTCATTTCTCCAGCTTTAGCTTCAGACGCAAGTAATATGTCTTTTCATCCGAAACATCGTCAGCATTGATTTTCTTGTCTAACCAGTTTCAAGTGTCTAACAATCTTTTACTTGTATGTAACCCATTGAAATGTGATGACTTGCAGTACATTAAAATGGACATTCGATGGCGGTGGTCTTCCATTCTGGGTCACTTGGATGGACAGAACAGCCCTCTGGAACTTGTATGCTGTATAGCAGGACTCAGCTGGTGAGCAGGGCGGTCAGGGACTACATTTCCCAAGAGAGTAAGAGCGTGGACGGGGGCATATAAACATCAAAGCCCGGGAGATTGGCCAGGAGAGTGCGGGGAGAGACTAGAAGAGAAGGAAGTGTGCTGACGGCTGAAGTGCTGAACTAGGCTGCGGAACCGGAATTGGAGAGAGAGAGAGAGAGAGAGTGGAAAGAGTCTTCTGACCACCCGTCCCAGCAGGCCAATCTGACAGCAGGAGACCAGATAGAAAGTCAGGGCCTGGACTGAGCGAAGCTAAAAGGGAGGGCCAGCATGACTGGGGCTTGCAGACGAGGCGGAGACTGGATTTGGGTGGGAGTATAGGCTGATGGGGGTCTTTACTCACCTGATTGGAGCAATCAGGCTTGAGTTTGGTCTTGCTAGGATGAGGAGAGGGGATGGGACTTGTCGGAGGTCAGTCAGAGCTTGTGCCAGCACAGGTGAGGTTTCTCCCACCCTCCCTCCCTGGAGCTCCCTCCCTGGAGCTGTTTAGTTGTTTGTTTTGCTGTTTTGTTTTGTTTGCTTTGTTTATTGGTTTTGTCCTTTTGTGTTTGTCCTTTTGTTTGTTTTGTGTGGGTTCATTGCTTTGTTTCTTTTCTTGATCACCATTTGATGTCCTGTGGTGTTGTCTGGTTTTCTGTTTTGTCATGGCAGCCGGTAGGAGTCGCTGGGTCTTTGAAGGCGGTGCTGAAGTGACAAGTTGGTGGATTATGGGTTGGGCCCATCGTAGGTACGGGTGTTCCTTCCCAATTATAAGGTCATGTTGGTAAGGTGGGAGGTCATTGGCTGTATCTGGGACTACATAACTGTAGTATTGTCCCTGAGGTGGTGTAGTAGCGGCTGGGGGCCTTTTCATTGGGTTTCAGATACAGCCGAGTTATTGATGTCAGTAACAGTGCCTTTGAAGACCTTGGACCCGGTTGGGATTATTACTGTCAGTTATTATTTGATTGTACCAGAAGAAGTGTTATGTAAGAGTTATGTCAAATAAATGGGCTGCTGTTGCCGGAAAGGAGAGTCGCGTGGTTATTTAGGTGGGGGAGGTTGAAGGGGGGTGGTTGTTTTATGGTTTAGGTGGTAAGTAATAGCCTCAATATTCTGCATGTCCCTCAGTCATGTTGAGTCTGAGCCGGGACTGACCCCATTTGCAGAGAGAGACCGAACACTACGATCTGCTGGACTAAAAATAATAGATGTGCTGAAAATCTATTTTGTCGTGCAATTCAGTTTTATTTCATGAAAGCGATCTGGATGCCTGCACTTCTGTAAATTGTTATCCTCTCAAGCTTTCATTAACCCCCCTGGAGGTATTCCCAAGTGTAGCTCGGGGTAAAGTTTCAGTACCACAAGCGGTAACCCCCCCGAGCTACACTCGGGCTTACCATGCGGCGTTGCTCATGGAGTCCCTGCAGCGCTTACCTTGTCCTTCGCTCCCATGACGTGTCCCCTGAATTGTCCCCAGCCATCTCCTTTGGCCGATGCCGGCATCCAGCTTCCATGTTCTGGTCCCTGTGACGTCGGGACGTACGGGCGCCAGAACTGGCGGAAAATTTGAAAATGTTTAAAAAATGACATTTTTTTTCAAAACGATTTTTACATAGTAAAACATTGCTGTATCAAACCATTTCACATACATTTTGTCCCGAGTGCTTTGTCCGGCGCCCTGCCTGCATTTTTACTGTTCTTTCTGCCTGGAAACTGAGAAACGTCCATGGCGTCCAAAAAGCGTCCCTTTAGGTCAAAAGCGGTTTTAGACCGGCTAGAGAACAGCGATAGTAAATCAGAACCACTTGCAGAATTGAGTGATAATGATTCGTGGGGGAAATTCCTCATCAGACACTGAAAACTGATTCTGCGACTTTGCTCCGTACATATTTCCATGCAAAATAATGGTACCGCTTTCAGCACCAAAAATTGGAAATAATCAGACCGCTTGGGGGGTTAATCTCACAAACCCAAAGCACCACCTGCTGGCTGACCGAGAATATAAACTAGGTGTATATGATATTTACTAAACATACAAAAGTGCAGCGCTCTGTGTTAAATCATATGCAATCAAATACATAAACGGCCATCATGTTACAAACTCATATCGGTATATAGCAAATAGATAAAATGACCCACATTGGAAGAAAAATATCTTTGAAATATATTTTAAAAATATTCTTCACAAATATATTGATATATATTTGAAATGCTACAATTTTGGCCGTAGTCAAAATATTTAAAAATATATTTCAATAAAAATATATATATATATACTGCATGTTGAATGTGTTTCTATTGCAAAATATATGAAAAATATTTTTAAAAATACATTTCAAATATACTGCATGTCTTTAAAAATACAAATCTACATTTTTGGAATGCAATTACAGATATATGTTAAAATGACTTTTTGTTAAAAAAAATCTGAAGAATATATTTTCAAAAAAAACCCTACCCACCTCCGAGTACTGCCCTTGTCTCTGCCCACTACCCACCTCCGAGCACTGTCCCTTGTCTCTGCCCACTACCCACCTCCGAGCACTGTCCCTTGTCTCTGCCCACTACCCACCTCCGAGCACTGTCCCTTGTCTCTGCCCACTACCCACCTCTGAGCACTGTCCTTAGGTTTGGGGATGGCCCCTTCCTGTTCCAACATGACTGCCCACCAGTGCACAAAGCAAGGTCCATAAAGACATGGAGGAGCCAGTTTGGGGTGGAGGAACTTGACTGTCCTGCACAGAGTCCTGACCTCAACCCCATAGAACACCTTTGGGATGAATTAGAGCGGAGACTGCGAGCCAGGCCTCCTCCCCCGACATCAGTGCCTGACCTGACAAATGTGCTTCTGGAAGAATAGTCAAATCTTCTCATAGACACCCTCCTAAACCTTGTGTCCCATTATTGGTGTCAGTGGGAGGAATAGTGCCCCATCAATGGTGTCAGTGGGAGGAATAGTGCCCCATCATTGGTGTCAGTGGGAATAGTGCCCCATCATTGGTGTCAGAGGGAGGAATAGTGCCCCATCATCGGTGTCAGTGGGAGGTATAGTGCCCCATCATTGGTGTCAGTGGGAGGAATAGTGTCCCATTATTGGTGTCAGTGGGAGGAATAGTGCCCCATCATTGGTGTCAGTGGGAGGAATAGTGCCCCATCATTGGTGTCAGTGGGAATAGTGCCCCATCATTGGTGTCAGAGGGAGGAATAGTGCCCCATCATTGGCGTCAGTGGAAGGAATTGTGCCCCATCATTGGTGTCAGTGAAAGGAATTGTGCCCCATCATTGGTGTCAGTGGGAGGAATAATGCCCCATCATTGGTATCAGTGGAAGGAATAGTGCCCCATCATTGGTGTCAGTGGGAGGAATAGTACCCCATCATTGGTGTCAGTGGGAGGAATAGTGCCCCATCATCGGTGTCAGTGGAGGAATAGTGCCCCATCATTGGTATCAGTGGGAGGAATAGTGCCCCATCATCGGTGGTGTCAGTGGGAGGAATAGTGCCCCATCATTGGTATCAGTGGGAGGAATAGTGCCCCATCATCGGTGTCAGTGGGAGGAATACTGCCCCATCATCGGTGTCAGTGGGAGGAATAGTGCCCCATCATCGGTGTCAGTGGGAGGAATAGTGCCCCATCGTTGGTGTCAGTGGGAGGAATAGCGCCCCATCATTTGTGTCAGTGGGAGGAATAGTGCGCCAACACTGGTGTCAGGGGGAAGAATAGTGCCCCATCATTGGTGTCAGTGGGAGGAATAGTGCCCCATCATAGGTGTCAGTGGGAGGAATAGTGCCCCATCTTTGGTATCAGTGGGAGGAATAGTGCCCCATCATTGGTATTAGTGGGGGAATAGTGTCTCATTATTGGTGTCAGTGGGAAGAACAGTTCCCCATTATCAACATTCTATCTTGCAACAATGGGGCGCTGGGTTTGAATCCCACCAATGCACTCTCTGTGCGGTTTACTTTTACATTACTGTCACATGTAGTTTAAACCTGTGGTCTGCTCTCTGTGTGGTCACTCTGCACTGTCTGCACTTGTGTTGGCGTTATATAAATCCTGTATAATATTAATAGTAATTATAATAATAACACGAGAGAATTTGTTTCTTACCTGAAATGTGTCCATTGTTTCCTCTTCCCTCTAGAGAATATATCCAGACAATGGTGAGATGAACTAGATTGTTGATGTAAATAAGACATGAGTCCCTCCCCTCGCCTCTTTGCTACCTTCTGTTTCATTTCTCCAGCTTTAGCTTCAGACGTAAGTAATACGTCTTTTCATCAGAAACACCGTCAGCATTGATTTTCTTGTCTAACCAGTTTCAAGTGTCTAACAATCTTTTACTTGTATGTAACCCATTGAAATGTGATGACTTGCAGTACAATAAAATGGACATTCGATGGCGGTGGTCTTCCATTCTGGGTCACTTGGATGGACAGAACAGCCCTCTGGAACTTGTATGCTGTATAGCAGGACTCAGCTGGTGAGCAGGGCGGTCAGGGACTACATTTCCCAAGAGAGGAAGAGCATGGACGGGGGCATATAAACATCAAAGCCCGGGAGATTGGACAGGAGAGCGCGGGAAAGTCAGGCACTGCCCGTGGGCCCGAGGTCAGTAGGGGGCCCCATGAGATGCCCCTGGGTACCTTTTTCATAGGCTTTTTTGAGTTTGGGCAAGGACACAGGGGTCCCATGATCCCCTGTTGCCCAGGGGCCCCATGAGTTTTCAGTCCGCCTCTGGGAAAGAGTCTTCTGACCACCGGGCCCAGCAGGCCAGTCTGACAGCAGGAGACCAGACAGAAAGTCAGGGCCTGGACTGAGCAAAGCTAAAAGGGAGGGCCAGCATGACTGGGGCTTGCAGACGAGGCGGAGACTGGATTTGGATGGGAGTATAGGCTGATGGGGGTCTTTACTCACCTGATTGGAGCAATCGGCTTGAGTTTGGTCTTGCTAGGATGAGGAGAGGGGATGGGACTTGTCGGAGGTCAGTCAGAGCTTGTGCCAGCACAGGTGAGGTTTCTTCCACCCTCCCTTCCTAGAGCTGTTTAGTTGTTTGTTTTATTGTTTTGTTTTGTTTGCTTTGTTTATTGGTTTTGTCCTTTTGTGTTTGTCCTTTTGTTTGTTTTGTGTGGGTTCATTGCTTTGTTTCTTTTCCTGATCGCCATTTGATGTCCTGTGGTGTTGTCTGGTTTTCTGTTTTGTCATAGCAGCCGGTAGGGGTCGCTGGGTCTTTGAAGGCGGTGCTGGAGTGACAAGTTGGTGGATTATGGGTTGGGCCCATCGTAGGTACGGGTGTTCCTTCCCAATTATAAGGTCATGTTGGTAAGGTGGGAGGTCATTGGCTGTATCTGGGACTACATAACTGTAGTATTGTCCCCGAGGCGGTGTAGTAGCGGCTGGGGGCCTTTTCGTTGGGCGTCAGATACAGCCGAGTTATTGATGTGAGTAACAGTGCCTTTGAAGACCTTGGACCCGGTTGGGATTATTACTGCCAGTTATTATTTGATTGTACCAGAAGAAGTGTTATGTAAGAGTTATGTTAAATAAATGGGCTGCTGTGGCCGGAAAGGAGAGTCACATGGTTATTTAGGTGGGGGAGGTTGAAGGGGGGTGGTTGTTTTATGGTTTAGGTGGTAAGTAATAACCTCGATATTCTGCATGTCCCTCAGTCATGTTGAGTCTGAGCCGGGACTGACCCCATTTGCAGAGAGAGACCGAACACTACGATCTGCTGGTCTACTTCATCGGGTGAGAGAGACTCATGCACCCTCTAACCAAGTGAAAACTAACAGTTTGCCACCTTGGCCATCTACCTACACACAGTTGTGGACATTGCGTATAGTTGCCTCACTTTGAGGCCTAGTTCTCACAACCGCCATCATCGAGATACATCTACATTACGGCTATTGTACAAGCTGACCGCAGGACATACAGTTACAGGCCAGGATACAGCACTGTCCACTGAAACAAGTTTCCCTTCCTCAACAACACAGGATTCTCGTTACTGTTAACTTTTGCCTTTGATGTACAAAGGGAGCTGTCTTTGCCCATAGACATTTATGCCAAGTGTTGCTATTCATTACTTGAAGGAGAAGCCTGTCCCATGTTTAGTGCTTTAAAGGGGAAGTTGCCTTAATTCACCCTCACCAAGAGAAAAAGTGTTGATTCTCCCCTTGTTCCTTCATTATCTCTGTGTCACCATCCCAAGGAACTATATTACACACATCAACTCAACTTAATACCAATATGGGCCCCAACAAGCGCGCAGAAGACATTGTAGTTTTCTTAAAGAGACAGTGCCCAAGTTCATATTAGATTTCTCTTTTCTTCACATCTAATTCTTGTCATCTAGTTCTGAGGACCCACCGTAAGCTTACCTGTTTCTTGATAGTTGTTTTCTGCTCACTGGGGACTCAGCAGTTCCCACAGATTGGAGCAGTGATGGCCTTGATGTTCTTAGTCACGCTAGTCGGTCTCTGTTATTGGACGATAGTGCAAGTTGGTTTTACTGTTTTCTTTGTAATTGTTCAGGACCCTGTGAGGCCTGTACTACGGTTGGCGATGCACAATGTTACGTTTATTTACCTGTATTTATGCAAAACTTGAATTTACAAAAAGAAAAAAAAATTCAGAGTTCGCAGTTTCGAACATTCATTGGTTTGAATGTTTGAATGTCCCGGGGGTAAAACGTTTGAGTGAATGAAATGGCCTCAGCGCTGCGCTAGCCACGCCCTCTGATGCATTTCACCCCACGCATCGGGGCTTGCTCAAAGAGGTCACAGATTTTTGATAACATCAATCCAATAGCCAACATTGCCCACCTCCCAAAATACAAACTGTAAAAAATGTTTTTTAAAGTCTGTAAACCTTTACATATTCCCAGTAAAGTGAGTGGCGTCAGGTGATACACAGAGATGAAACAAATCCTCCTACATAAGTTGTCCCTGTTTATCTGCTGCCCTCTCTCCTCTACAGCTTTTGAAAACACACATATCAAAAGCTATTTCTCCGCTCCAGCAAGCAGGGGGAGGGGATCTGTTGTCATATACTTTGCAGAGCAGGAAGCTGAGTGTAATCTGAGACCCGAGTGGAGTGAAAGGCTACACATCCCTGGAAAACATGTACAGCTGAAGTTTTCAATCACCTTCTGTGTGCTGGAAAGGGGGTGGGGCCATCTCCGGCGATTCTGTGGTGTCAGCATAGGCTGTCAGAAGCGACTCATGCAGATAGCAGAGGAAGAAGAGATGAGACAGATGAGGCAAGTATACAATATAGAAGGAAATGCTTTTTTCATCTTTCACTTCAGAGGTTTACAACCACTTTAACATACTCAAATATGTAACTATATATAGTGAACTCGGTGTAGAGCTATTAACCCTGAGGTCACCACAGAGGACAAGGGGGCGCTCTTTACGTCTGGAGGAAAAGAAATTTAATCTCCAAACACGGAAAGGTTTCTTCACAGAAAGAGCTGTGAAATGTGGAATAGACTCCCTCAAGAGTTGGTTGTGGCCAGCTCAGTGGATTGCTTTAAAAAAAAGTCCTGGATTGTTTTCTTGGATACACAGAATATAACTGGATATAACATTTATAGGGAACGTTGATCCAGGGAATATCCGATTGCCTCTCGGGGGATCAGGAAGGAATTTTTTTCCCCTGCAGGAGCAAATTTGATCGTGCTTTGCTGGGTTTTTTGCCTAGGATTTTTAGCATAGGATTATAACTTTTTTTTTTTTTTTTTTTTTTTTTTTTTTAATGGTTGAACTGGATGGACTTTTGTCTTTTTTTGGCCAGACTAACTATGTAACTAGAAATATGTCAATAAAATTATGAATGGCGAGTAAGGCATAAAGGAGACAACAATTATACCATGACTAGGTGTTTTCATCTATTACTATGATTGAATTATTTTATTTAATATTTATCCGTATTTATCATTGCATTTTCAAAAGCAGCAAAATATAAAATCACCGTAACACATCATAATCACATAATCATAATCACATATATTTGATGATTAAAATAATTTATCTAAATATAACACACATGCAGAATTAGGTCCGGTTGCCCACATGTTATAATAATTCTTCCTACCCTATATATTTTTTTCCCTCTTTTGTGTGTTATTGATTATTTATGTACTATCACTTACAATTTTTATTTTAGTTTATTTCACCGCCTGATTTATTTTTTTTCCCAAAGAAAAAACAGAAAAAGAACAAGGTTAAAAAAAAACCAAGCCATTGTTTGGCACAAGAACAGGTGCAGGATAATTGACCTTTGCACCCTTAAAAACAAAAAAAAAAAAACGATGACCCTAAGTGGATGTGAGTCTTGCCACTTCCACAATCCAAAGAGAGAAAATCTGAAACATTTCTTTACATGGACCTATAACATGGTTACATCCTTCCTGTATGGTCCAGTGTTTTTGGTACCAGTTTCCTTTCTTAAGGCTGGGAATGAGTTGGAGTTGGCCCTGCCGTAGATGCCAAGGTGGTGACTTAGAGTGAATGAGGAAAGAAGAAAGAGAGGGCGCACAGGCACAGGCACCATAAAAAAAATGTTTAATAAGAAATAAAATAGGTGTTGTACTCACAAACGACAATAAAGTCAAGGCACATCATAAAAGAACAGCTGGGTCAACACCTCAGTGGCTCTGAGGAAGAGGCAAGTCCTCGAAACGCCTCTACATTCCCTACATTCCCCATTACGGACTGTTACTCAGCGCGGTGTTTGACCCAGCTGTTCTTTATGATGTGCCTTGACTTTATTGTCGTTTGTGAGTACAACACCTATTTTATTTCTTATTAAACATTTTTTATGGTAATGCACTAGGCCTGTGTTCTTTCCTCATTCAGTATATTTGGATTCCCCCGGTCTGTTGAGGGCAGCAAGGTGTGCATGTTCCAGGACATTCTTAATGTGGTTGCAGCCTGCATGGAGTCCATCCCCAAGCGCAGGAGCTTTTGTGTTTGTTGGTGACTTCAAGTGCTGGATGGTGCCTAACTTTACTCCATGTTTTTGTTAATGTGGGAAGGTTCATTGAAAATTATTAAAACTGAATATTTTTGCGAGAAATAGGAATGATATTACTTTTAATATCTGATGCTGTATATGTTTAGATACCCCCATAATTTCCTTGGCTGTGAAAAGCGTCTGGATTTATGAAGTCATGCAACGTGATAAGGAGTGCATTGACCATTGAAAAATATTAGTTGTGACAGGAGGGACTTTTGGGGGTGGGGGGACCCCTGTGTCAGCTCATGTTCCCTTCATTATGTTTAACCCACCCTGTGCCTGTTAAGGGGTACAGGGTGTGAATGTGAATGGGAATGTCTATTGTGTATTGGTGTGTTGTCCTTTGTTCTCTGCCATTTTGTTGTCCATTGTCCTCTGCCATGTGCTGCATCCCATTGTTTTGTGTCTTGGTTAGGTGGGGGGTGTTTCCTGTAGCCCTTCCCATTGATGGGACGAGCTGATGATGTGTTTCCTGTAGCCCTTCCCACTGATGGGGCGGGCTGATGATGTGTTTCCTGTCCCTGGTTGTGTTTCCCCGCCCTCTGTATATATCTTGTGTTTGTGTAAAAATAAAGGAGTTGATTTCCTGTCTTTAGAAGAGTCTGGTGCTGTCTATTTCCTGAGGGAATTCAAGGGTGGTGTCCATGGATCTGTGTTCGGACAGGGAAGCTGGAGTATAACAGAAAATACCCAAGTGCCGTCTGGGTCCGGTTCCGTTACATTAGTTATGGTCAGAATATGGAATGTAATTTCGTATGAATTTGATGATCAACTGTGATAAATACACTTTGTATATTTTAATTATGTTTTTGTTGCCTATAACCGTACGGTGCCTTGAAAGTCCCTTTCAATTAATGGAATATTTGGTTCCCAATCTTTGGATACATTGACCTATGACATGTTTATATACTAATTGGACCCCCGTAGTTCAAGTGTAATCAGATTAGCACCATGATATAAAATAACAAAAACTATGCAAAAAAAATAAAGTGTACTTCAACATTTTTTTTTTTTTTTATAAAGGTGGAAAGGGTTGGACCTTTTTTTTTAAAGTTTTTTTTAAGTTTTTATTGATCTCTGTGTCCCTACTGCAGACACTCACCCCCTCTGTTTGGCCTGGAGACTATCGTCACTGAAACAGAAAACAAGGGCAGATCAAGTTCTCACAAAAAAAAAGTGGTGAGGGTAAGTCTTCTAATGACGACACCTTTTCCAGTAAAAAGTAAGAGTCTCCGTCATCTGTGTTTGATCTCTTCCTTTGTTGCATCCCTTCTTCTAATGGGGACAACTTTTCCAGTAACAACAGTACAAGACGGGAATTCCTCTTGCTTTTGGGAAATTTTCACTTATTTCCTGTTGCCTCTCTGGGACAGGAAGTGAAAGGAAATGTCCCCAAAGCGACACAGCTGATTAAAAAAAAATCCTACATTGATTTTTAACTCTTCCCTGCTCTATCCAAAACTTAAACATTTTTTTTTTTGTGAAATCTCAACCTGCTGGTGGCCAGCCAAGTTTTTGGAGTGTGCTTGTTAATGGAAATATACGACTGTAATAATGGAAAAAAAGAATACAATTTTTTTTTGGCAAAGATCTTGACAATATATCATCAAAAAAAGAATTTTGTTAGCGGTGCCGCATATTCTAAAATAGACAAGGCCTTTGTAAAATAGTAAAAGTAAGAGTCTCCGTCATCTGTGTTCGATCTCTTCCTTTGTTGCATCCCTTCTTCTAATGGGGACACCTTTTCCCATGACTGGAATTCCTCTCGCTTTTGGGAGATTTTCACTTATTTCCTGTTGCCTCTCTGGGACAGAAAGTGAAAGGAAATGTCCCCAAAGCGACACAGATGATAAAAAAAAATCCTACATTGATTTTTAACTCTTCCTTGCTCTGTCCAAAGCTTAAAAATTTTTTTTAGTGAAATCTCAACCTGCTGGTGGCCAGCCAAGTTGTTGGAGTGTGCTTGGTAATGGAAATATACGACTGTAATAATGGAAAAAAAGGATACAATTTTTTTTTGGCAAAGATCTTGACAATATATCATCAAAAAAGGAATTTTGTTAGTGGTGCCGCATATTCTAAAATGGACAAGGCCTTTGTGAAATAGTAAAAGTAAGAGTCTCCATCATCTGTGTTCGATCTCTTCCCTTTGTTGCATCCCTTCTTCTAATGGGGACACCTTTTCCCATGATGGGAATTCCTCTCGCTTTTGGGAGATTTTCACTTATTTCCTGTTGCCTCTCTGGTACAGAAAGTGAAAGGAAATGTCCCCAAAGCAACACAGATGATAAAAAAAAATCCTACATTGATTTTTAACTCTTCCCTGCGTTTAGTGAAATCTCAACAAGTTGGTGAAAAGCCAAGTTGTTGGAGTGTGCTTGGTAATGGAAATATACGACTGTAATAATGGAAATAAAAAAGGATACAAGTTTTTTTTTTGAGGTCTTGACAATATGTCATCAAAAAAAAGTATTTCGTAAGTGGTGCCGCATATTCTAAAATAGACAAGGCCTTTGTAAAATAGTAAAAGTAAGAGTCTCCGTCATCTGTGTTCGATCTCTTCTTTTGTTTCATCCCTTCTTCCATTATCTTCTCCAACTTTTCAAGCACCTTGACAAGCTCATTCCCCTTGATCATTATCTGATCCCTCTCCATTTGTATCTGCTCCCGATCAGTTAGCAATTGGTCTCTGTCTGCCTTCAGCTGGTTCCTCTCATCTAACAGTTGGTCCCGCTCTTTTACCAGTTTGCAGGCGTTCTTTCAGAAGCTGGTGCCTCTCTTTCAATAGATAGTTCCAATCTTTGGTGAAGTGCTTTCGTTCACCTACTAATTCTTTTTTCTCAAAGAGCAGTATTTCCATCCAGTCGTTCTGATGCACGTGCGATTGGTTCTGTTCAGCTAAAAATTGAATGCGTTCAGCCAGCAACTGTTCTCGATCTTTCATGAACTGGTAACGCTCGGCAAGAAATTCCTTTCTGTCATTTTGTAATTGGATCCATCCAGAGTACAAAACATAACTGACCTAAAGGGGCAAGCAGAGCTTTAGTGTTTGTGCCATGGAATGAGCTTTTCTGTAAAAGTACAGTCAAGTGGAAAAGTAAGTACCCCTACTTGGAAACCATTGACTTTTTCAACATACTTGAACAGGCAACTGTTAGATCTTCATTCAAAGAGTGCCTTCATATTACGGTGATATACTTAAACAGATGACATATAAAATGACACGGTGTACTCATTCTCATTATCTAAATTGGTTATTCTCAACAAGGGTTCCTTCAGAGGTAGCTAGGGATTCCTCGAGCTGTGAGATGTGGCTGATTGGCCTCTGCCTGTATATTTCCAGGGCCAACACCACTGATTAAAAAACAGCAGAATTATGTAACCACCACTGTAGGGAGGCATTCTTCTTACTGGCCACCAATGTAAGGGGCATTTTTGCCCATTGACCTATGATGTACTGATTTTAGTGGGGGTTCCCCAAGACCTGAAGATTATTTTAGGGGTAAAAGGCTGAGAAAGCTGGATTTTAAGTAATGAAAATGCGGATCTGTCTGGTAGAAAAAGTGAGAACATCCCTACATTTACCAGAACTTCAAATCCAAGAAATGAGTCTGTTTCGGATTAGGCGACACTGATTAGGGCCACCTTAGGTTGGGACTTGTCTTATTTAAACCTTTGATATCTAGGGCATGGTAGGGCACACCCCTATATTTACCAGAACATCAAATCCAAGAAATGAGTCTGTTTCAGATTAGGTGCCACTCATTAGGGCCACCTTAGGTTGGGACTTGTCTTATTTAAACCTTTGATATCTAGGGCATGGTAGGCCACACCCCTACATTTACCAGAACTTCAAATCCAAGAAATTAGTCTGTTTCAGATTAGGTGCCAAACATTAGGGCCACCTTAGGTTGGGACTTGTCTTATTTAAACCTTTGATATCTAGGGCATGGTAGGGTACACCCCTACATTTACCAGACCTTCAAATCCAAGAAATTAGTCTGTTTCATATTAGGTGCCACTCATTAGGGCCACCTTAGGTTGGGACTTGTCTTATTTAAACCTTTGATATCTAGGGCATGGTAGGGCACACCCCTACATTTACCAGAACATCAAATCCAAGAAATTAATCTGTTTCAGATTAGGTGCCACTCATTAGGGCCACCTTAGGTTGGGACTTGTCTTATTTAAACCTTTGATATCTAGGGCATGGTAGGGCACACCCCTACATTTACCAGAACATCAAATCCAAGAAATGAATCTGTTTCAGATTAGGTGCCACTGATTAAGGCCACCTTAGTTTGGGACTTGTCTTATTTAAACCTTTGATACCAAGGGCATGGTAGGGCACACCCCTACATTTACCAGAACATCGAATCCAGGAAATTAGTCTGTTTCAGATTAGGGACCAATGATTAGAACCACCTTAGGGTGGGACTAGAGTTATGGCTGATAGGTGTACATGGCTAATAGTATGTGAACCCCTTTTTCAAAATTATTAAGTTCTGGTGTTACCAGTGAAGGTTCCTGTTAGTTCTACAGCATGAAGAGACAATTTATGCAATCTTGTGGTAATGGTTTGGTAAGGACCCTTTTCTGTTCCACCATGGCTTGTGCTCCTGTGTACAAAGCCAGCTCCATAAAGACACACAACTTCATGACCAGTTTGATGTGGAGGAACTCGAGTGCCCTGCACAAAGCGCGGACCTCAACCCTACTGAACAGTAACACCTGTAGGATGCATGGAATGTAAGGCACGGATGAAATGCTGACTATGAGCCAGATCTTCTAGTCTGAAATAAATGCTCTTTTGGCTGACTGAGTGTTATGGTCCGCCAGGTGGTGCCTCAGGCTGCCAACTGACAGACCTACTCAGAGCGTGGGGTCTAAGCCCGGGCTGTGCTTTCACCAGGGCCCCTGATGGTGGAGATGGACTTGAAACAGTCCCGGGCCAGGTCACGAACTCCGAGCAGGCCCACCAGTGGCTGAGGAGACCTCCGGGGACGTATGCAGGTACCGGGAGAGCCAGATGTGAAGAGGATGGCGGCCCCAGCAGGGTATTAACGGATCGTGGGCCCGTGAGGGTAAGTGGGGTACGGAATCGGTGGGCAAAGATTAGTCGGGTCACACACACGCAGGATCAGCAGGGTAAGTCAGTCCGTAGAATGGTCAGGGCAATCCGGGTCAATCACAGGAGCAGGCAGAGTAGTCAGGACAATCCGGGTCAATCACAGGAGCAGGCAGCGTAGTCAGGGCAATCCGGGTCAATCACAGGGGCAGGCAGCGTAGTCAGGGTCAATCAGGGTCACTAGATGGGTGCAGGAACTCAGAATCACAGAAAGACCTTGCGGCAATCTGTGACAGTGCAGGGCATCTGTAAATAGTGCGCCCTGCACTGTCATTGGCCGGCTAGGACGCGCCCCCGGCAGTCATTGGACGCCTGAGGCGCGCCTGCGGCTCCTACTGCGCATGCGCGGCGTCCTGTCAGCCGCGGCTCGCCGGGACCTAGTGCCTGTGTCCCGGCGCGATCTGCCGCCAGTGCGCATGCGTGGGGGACGGCGCCGCGATTCGGGACTACGGAGCCGCGATCCCTGACATTGCCCCCCCCCCAATGGGCACCCTCCGGGAGCCCCACTGATCTCTCCACTGCGGGTGACTACGACAAAACTCCCGGATGAGCCTGGGTGCGTGAATGTTCTGGGTGGGTTCCCATGAGTTCTCCCCTCAGGGCCATAACCCTTCCATTTTATCAGGAACTGTGTCTGGCCCCCCCTCTTTCAGCAACTGAGGATAGTCTCCACTTCATATTCCTCCTGGTCACCTATGGTGACTGCCTCGGGAGGTCCAGATTCACGGTCTGGGAAGGGATCCGGTCTGGATGGCTTCAGGAGAGACACATGGAACACAGGATGTATCTTGAAGGTCCGCGGAAGCTCGAGTTCGTAGGCCACCTCGTTGACTACTCGTTTTAACCGGAAATGGGCCAATGTACTTGGGTCCCAGCTTCCTTGAAGGGCACAGCATCTTCAAGTTGGTCGTTGCCAGCCAAACCTGATCCCCTGGTTGAAGCAGTAACTCTCCTCTTCTCTTTCTGTCGAACGCCCTTTTACTGTCCTCTTGGGCTTTAGCGATGGCTTCCTGAATCATTTTGTTATGACAGAAAAGAAGTTCAGGATGTCTTGAGACGCCGGTACCCCCGGATTTTCAGGCATCAGATCAGGGAGGAATGTGGGATGATACCCGTAATTGGAAAAGAACGGGGATTGCCCCGTAGCTGAGTGACTCGAGTTGTTGTACGAGAATTCTGCGGAAGGCAACAACGTCAGCCAGTCATCCTGAAGGTAGGATGTGTAGCATCGTAAGTACTGTTCCAGCGTTTGGTTGGTTCTCTCGGTTTTGGCCGTTGGTCTGTGGATGGTAGGCGGATGAAAGCGACAGCTTGATTCCCAGCGCTTTACACAAGGCGTTCTAGAACCTGGAGGTGAATTGGACCCCCCCCGATCTGACACTATATCTTCGGGAACCCCATGAAGCCTCACTACTTCCTTAATGAAGATCCCGTGCCGTTTCCGGTGCCGATGGGGTCTTCTCCAGGGCACGAAATGTGTCATCTTTGAGAAGCGGTCGACGATCACCATTATTGCTGTGTAGCCTTGGATGGTGGGAGTTCGACCACAAAATCCATGGCTATCATATGCCAGGCCCGCTTGGGTATGGGTAATGGACGTAACAATCCCCATGCCCTGCTCCTGGAGGGCTTGTTTCTTTGACAGGAGAAGACAAGTCTGGACGTAACGCTCGCAATCCTTGATCATGTCCAGCCACCAGAACGAGCGCCGTAGTAGTTCTAGAGTTTTCGTAACCCCGAAGTGACCCGCCATTGGATGGTCGTGGCAGTGCCCTAGGACCAAGGTTCGCACTTCTTCTGGACCATGATCCGGTCTTCCTTCCAAAACAGCCCACCGTGGTTCTGGAGGGGTGACCCAGACGGAACTGGTAGTCCTACAGAAGCATCGAGAAGCCGGGGAGCGAAGTTCCGTTTGTAGAGCGAGGAAGCTTCCAGAAGGTAAGATGGTATCAGGTACCACGGCGTCGTCAGGGTCCTCAAACATGCGGGACAGAGCGTCTGGTTTTTGTATTCTTAGTACCGGGTTGGTACGTTATATGGAATACAAATCGAGAAAAGAAAAGAGCCCATCTCGCCTGTGCGAGGTCTCAGTCGTTTTGTGCCGTTCTTAAATATTCAAGTTTTTGTGATCTGTGAATATTAGGATTGGGTGCGTGGCTCCTTCCAGTAAATACCTCCATTCTTCTAGAGCGGATTTAATGGCCAGGAGCTCCCGATCTCCAATGTCATAGTTACGTTCCGCCGGTGTCAACTTCCTGGAGAAGAACGCCACAGGGTGCAGTAGTTCCTTGGTACCATTCCTTTGGGACAGAACCGCTCCTACCCCGCGTTTTCGGAGGCGTCCACTTCCAAAACATATGGGAGAGAAGAATCCGGATGGCAGAGAATGGGAGCAGAGGTGAACAATTTCCTGAGCTTTTCGAATGCCGTCTGAGCTTCGGGAGTCCACTTAAAGCGGAAACCCCTTGTTTCGTCAGTTGCGTGATCGGGGAGACCAGACCGGAGAAGTTCCTAACAAACTTTCTATAAAAAAGTTAGAAAAGCCGATGAAACGCTGTACCCCCTTTTTTGTCGGCGGGTATTGGCCAATCTAAGATCGCCGTGACTTTCTGGGGATCCATCGCGACCCCCCGCGGAAGAGAGAACCAGTCCCAAGAACGTGATTTCGCGCTGTTCGAAACAGCACTTTTCTGCCTTTAGCGTATAGCCCGTGTTGACGCAACCTTTCTAATACCCGTAATACGTGACCTCGATGAACCTCCAGTGAGGGGGAAAAAATTAAGATGTCATCCAAATAAACCACCACGAAAACATCGAGGAAATCACGAAAAACATCGTTGATAAAGTGCTGGAAGGTTGCCGGTGCGTTACAGAGCCCGAACGGCATCACCAAATACTCATAGTGACCGAATCTCGTACGGAACGCCGTCTTCCACTCATCCCCCTCCCTGATACGAACAAGGTTATAGGCCCCCCGCAGGTCTAATTTATTAAATATCGTTGCCGATCTCAATCTCTGGAGGAGCTCGGGGACTAGGGGTAAGGGATAACGATTCTTTACCGTTATTTTGTTCAGATCACGGTAGTCTATGCAGGGCCGTAACGATTTGTCCTTCTTCTCTACGAAGAAAAACCCGGCCCGGCTGGGGATGTGGATGGACGAATAAATCCCTTCTGAAGGTTTTCGTCAATATATTCCCTCAGTACTCCCGATTCCGTTTCAGACAAGGGAAAAGATACGGCCGAACGAGATTTCAGATCCGGGTAGGAGGTCTATGGGGCAATCGTAGGAACGGTGCGGAGGAAGAATGTCAGCTCCTCGCTTACTGAAAACGTCTAAGAAGTCATGGTAGGCCGGAGGAATAACCTGGGATAGATTGGTGTCGCCATCCAAGCACAGGAGGAACCGGGAACCACGGATCCTGTGACGTGGCAGTGACTCAAACAATAGGGTGACCAAAATTGAATTGTTCCCCCTTTTCCCAGTCAATCTGGGGTTATGGGCCCTCAGCCAAGGGAGCCCCAGAATGACTGGAAAAAGGGGAGATGCGATGGCATCCAAACAGAGGAACTCCTGGTGATGGTCTGCCATTGTGGTGAAAATGGGTGGTGTCCTCTGGTCCACCACCCCATGATTTTATACTGGACCCATCTGCCAAGAAGATGTTGAACCCCCTTTCTTTGGTCTGGAGAGGGATTTTTTGCCGGTGGGCAAAAGTCAGATCGATAAAACAACTACAGGCTCCTGAGTCAACGATTGCGGTCACCGACAATGTTCCTCCGGGAGCTGTAAAGACACAGGAATGGCCAGGTAACTTGACTGATCATCCCTTCCTGCAGGTAAAGTAAAAGAAATGGGAGTGGACTTACTCATTTTTGCAGGACAGGAGCGCACCTGGTGACCAGCTTCCCCGCAGTACAGACATAGGTTCTCTGATCGTCTCCTCTGACGTTCCTTGACCGATAATTGGGAACGGGCCAGTCCCAGTTGCATGGGTTCCGGGTTGTCCCCTGTTTCCGTGCTTTGCGGATGGTTCCCTGGGGCTGGAGCTGTGTCTCTCGATGGAATCCATGCCACCCTTTGACCTTGGCTGCTCTTTTCCAGCCGACGTTCCCTTAGTCTACGGTCAATTTGAATGGCCAACTCAATCAGTTTTCCAGGGAGTCAGGTAGGCCTACTCGTGCTAGTTCGTCTTTGAGAGACTCAGACAGCCCGATGCGGAACTGGTGACATAAGGCCGCATAGTTCCATCTGGTGTCTCCCATGCAACGCCTAAAATCGGACGCGTATTCTTCGGCTGTACGGCGGCCCTGCCGTAGAGAGTATAGAGTATACTCTGCGGAAGCAGCCCGCTGAGGGCCGTCATACAAAACAGCCATGGCCTGAAAGAACTCGGTCACGGAGTCAAGATGGGGGTCGTGCTTCTCCATCAGACGGTGAGCCCAATCCTGGGGCTCATCCTGAAGGAGAGAGACTATAAACCCCACCTTGACGGTCTCGGTGGTGAAGTACAGGTGCAAGCGTTCCGGAAGGCTCGGAAAGCGGCTCCGGTCACCACGGAATCGTTCCGGCAGGGGAACGCGGGGTTCAGGAGCTAGGGGTGTGGCAACTGCTCCGGATACCGGGTGGGTAGCGGGAGGTTCTGCAGATGGAGGACTCTGAGCAGGGGAAGTCAGGGGGGCTAATGACTCCATGCGGTCCTCTAGTCAGGCGCAGCGACTGTGGAAATTCTGAAAGCCTGGGTCAAAGTTGCCAGGTGCTGGCAAATATCCTCTAGGGACGCCGGTCCACTTCCTGGCTCTGTCATGGCCGCAAGGTACTGTTATGATCCGCCAGGTGGTGCCTCAGGCTGCCAACTGACAGACCTATTCAGAGCGTGGGGTCTAAGCCCGGGCTGTGCTTTCACCAGGGCCCCTGATGGTGGAGATGGACTTGAAACAGTCCCGGGCCAGGTCACGACCTCCGAGCAGGCCCCCACCAGTGGCTGAGGAGACCTCCGGGGACGTATGCAGGTACCGGAGAGCCAGATGTGAAGAGGATGGCGGCCCCAGCAGGATAGTAACGGATCGTGGGGCCGTGAGGGTAAGCGGGGTACGGAATCGGTAGGGCAAAGAGTATGTCGGGTCACACGCAGGATCAGCAGGGTAAGTCAGTCCGTAGAATGGTCAGGGCAATCCGGTTCAATCACAGGAGCAAGGCAGAGTAGTCAGAGGCAATCCGGGTCAATCACAGGGAGCAGGCAGCATAGTCAGGGTCAATCAGGGTCACTAGACGGGTGCAGGAACTCAGAATCACAGAAAGACCTTGCGGCAATCTGTGACAGTGCGCAGGGCATCTTTAAATAGTGCGCCCTGCACTGTCATTGGCCGGCTAGGACGCGCCCCCTGGCTGTCATTGGACGCCTGAGGCGCGCCTGCGGCTCCTACTGCGCATGCGCGGCGTCCTGTCAGCCGCGGCTCGCCGGGACCTAGTGCCTGTGTCCCGGCGTGATCTGCCGACAGTGCGCATGCGCGGGGGACGGCGCCACGATCCGGGACTACGGAGCCGCGATCCCTGACACTGAGCCCAGATTCCCACAGACACACTCCAAACTCTTTATAGAAAAGCCTTCCCATAGTTTTGGAATAAGAAAAATCAACAAGCTTGTGCTCTTGTACATACTTGCTCTTCCATATTTTGTGATAATATATAAATATATATATACGTGTATATATATAATATATATATAGAATAATATATATATATACAGATATACAGTATATATACTGTATATAAAACACCAGTTTAATGGCTCATCACACAGATCTCTCTTTAAAGAGCATTTCAAAGGTGGTGAGGCTGAGCTGTTGTTTCGCCTCCTTTCTACCTGCTTTAACCCTTTGATCGCCACACTTGCAGAGTGGTCCCGAAAACTTATATGGGTCATGTTCTGCAAGGGCTGCACCTGCCAAAAGCAACAGGGGGGTATAATTCCTACAGCACCTGAAAAGCTTTGTGGCTGCAGCATGTATGCATCCCTGGCCACTGCCTGTGCAGCTAAAGGGGGTAGCAGTTGGGGGCTAGACCATGGTGTTTTATTGCCCCCCAACCTCATATGTGAACAAGCCCAAAGACACAAAAATAAATACATTTGACCCCAAAGCTTTATAGTTTCTCTTTAATAAACGTCCCTACCAGGGCGGACTGACAACTCATGGGGCCCCCGGCAATAGGGGATCATGGGGCCCTTGTGTCCTCGCCCACACTCTAACCACACTTAAAAAAAAAAGCTATGAAAGGTACCTGGGGTATCACATGGGGCCCCCTACTGACTCCGGGCCCTTGGGCAGTGCCCAAGTGCTCAAATGGTCAGTCCGCCTCTGGTCCCTACACTCCAGAGCTGTGTTTTTAGGAACAGTGTGGCTGTTTTGTCATTGACTGTCACCAGACAACATCGTTTCTGATTATTTACGGGATGTAATATAATTACTTGCCATAAATAGAGTCACCAGAGTCAGATTGGAGAAGGAAAAAAAAGCCTAAATTTGCCATAGTAAAGGAGAGGAAGAGTGGGAAGAGGAAAGGAGGGGGGAGGAGAAGAGGGGAAGAGGAAAGGAGAGGAGATGAGTGGGTAAGAGGAAATGAGTGGGCGGGGGGATGGGAAAGAAGAGGGGAGAGGGGGGAGGAGCGGGGAGAAAAAGGAAAGGGAAGAGGAAGGAAGAGGAGAGAAATGGAAGGGGGGAGGGGGGAGTAGGAGAGGAGGAAGAGAGGAAACAGGAAGGAGGGGGTCAGGCGGAAAGGAGAGGGGGAAGAGTGGGAAGAGGAAAGAGAGGAGGGAGAAGAGGGGAAGGGAAAGGCAGAAGGAGAGGAAGAGTGGGAAAGGGAAATGAGGGGGACAAGTGGGGGAAGATGGGAAAGAGTGGAGAGGAAGAGGAAGGAAGAAAAGGAAAGAGGAGAGAGGAGGGAAAGAGGGAGTGAGGAGATGAGAGGGAAAGAGAAGAGGAAATGGTAGAGAGAGTGGAAGAAGAAAGAAGGAAGGAAGAGAAGAGGAAAGAGGAAAGGGGGAGAAGGAAAAAGGAGAAGAAAGAGGAAAGGAGAGGAGAGGGAAGAGAAAGGAAAGAGGGGGGGAGGGAAGAGGAGAGAGAGGGAAGGGGAGGAGGACAGGGAAGAGGAGGGTAGGAGAGAGGAGAGGTAAGAGGGGAGGATAGTTAAGAGGAGAGGAAAGGAATGGAGAGGAGAAGGAAGAGGAGAGGAGGGGGCGAGGAGAGGGAAGAGGAGAGAGAAAGGAGAGGGGAGTAGAGAAGAGAGGGAACAGGAGGAGGAGAAGGAAGAGAAGAGGAAAGAGAAAGAAAGGAAAAAGGAGAAGAAGGAGGAAAGAGGAGAGGGAAAGAGGAAGGAGAGGAGAAGAGGAAAGGAAAGAGGAGAGGGAGGGAGAGGGGAAGAGGAGAGAGAGAGGAGGGGAAGGAGGAGAGGCAGTGGAAGGAGGAGAGGAGAGGGAAGGGGGGAGAGGAAAGGAGAGGAGAAAAGTACCATTACAAAAAGCAGCAGGGGAGCTACAAATATAAGTTTTCCACGATGTTTAAACTAGATAGTTTCTTAACCTCCTGCCAGAAATCTTTTCCGGTTTTGTCCTTTTCTTTCATTCTCTGCGTTTCTGAACAAACAGGAAACAAAAGTGTTATATCACACACGGTCACTTTCACACGAGGGTCAGATAATTACCAGAAGTACTGTTTTTCCAAAGATTTAAGTAGATTGTACCAGTCAATCACTCTCTGGCCATGCAGGGTCCTCCCAAGAGGTTCTCTCATTGTATAAATACTTACATGCTTTCTTACCATACCGGCAGTTGTCTATTGTCTGAAAAAAAAAGAGGGAGAGGTTGTTTTCCAGTTTGCTATCACCATCATTGTCTTTCCTCTTTCTACCTACTCATTTATCTGTGTGTGTTTTTTTTATTTCTTTAATTTATTTTGTTAAAAAAGCTGGAAAGTCTCCATTTTTTGTAGTATAACAGGTTTTCAGGTTTCAGGGAAGGCGGTGGCATTTCAATTCCAAAATCAAGGGAGGAGCCTAGGGTGGACAGTGCTGGTCCTCCATAGATACAGGTATGGTGAGTGAGCTTTGTCACACTATTTTGAAATAAATGTTACTGGCAGGATCACTAGCTGAAAATAAAGAGAAAAAAAAAGGAAAGCCTTAAAAAAAAAACAATGCAACCGCCTTATCTAATGAATGGTTTAGCTGCAATAAATTAGAGCCTCCCCCCCCCCTTTTTTGTTACTTATAGATTTATATTTTGTTTTTGTTGCTTTACTATGTATGTGTCTGGTTTTGGCTGACCAAATGGTCTCTCTTACCACTTATGTGGATTTTTTTAATAATAAAAATTGGTTCTATATTATCTAGTGTATATATATAAATATATATATATACATTGTAAACAGTCCGGGGGAAGGGGGACTCACTTCTGGGAGATACTGTATATAATATACAGTCATGGCCGAAATTGTTGGCACACCTTGATATTTTTCCTGAAAATCAAGTATTTCACACAAAAAAGGTAAATTGCATTAACACATGTTTTGCTATACAACATGTTTATTCCCTTTGTATGTATTGGAACAAAAATATAAAACAGAGGCAGAAAAGCAAATATGACATAATGTCACACAAAACCCCAAAAATGGGCTGGACAAAAGTATTGGCACCCCTTAACTTAATATTTGGTTGCACACCCTTTGTGAAAAACATAACTGAAATCAGTCGCTTCCTATAACCATCAATAAGCTTCTGACACCTCTCACCCGGAATTTTGGACCACTCTTCCTTTGCAAACAGCTCCAGGTCTCTCTTATTGGAAGGACACCCCTTTTCCCAACAGCAATTTTAAGATCTCTCCACAGGTGTTCAATGGGATTTAGATCTGGGCTCATTGCTGGCCACTTCAGAACTCTCCAGCGCTTCTTTGCCATCCATTTCTGAGTGCTTTTTTGACGTATGTTTGGGGTCATTGTCCTGCTGGAAGACCCAGGATCTTGGACGCAAACCCAGCTTTTCTGACACTGGGCCCTACAGTGCGACCCAAAATCCTTTGGTAATCCTCAGATTTCATGATGCCTTGCACACAGTCAAGGCACCCAGTGCCAGAGGCAGCAAAACAACCCCAAAACATCATTGAACCTCCACCATATTTTACCGTAGGTACTGTGTTTTGTTCTTTGTAGGCCTCATTCCGTTTTCGGTAAACAGTAGAATGATGTGCTTTAACCGAAAAAGCTCTATCTTGGTCTCATCTGTCCACAAGACGTTTTCCCAGAAGGCTTTTGGCTTACTCAAGTACATTTTGGCAAACTGTAGTCTTGCTTTTTTTTATGTCTCTGTGTCAGCAGTGGGGTCCTCCTGGGTCTCCTGCCCATAGCGTTTCATTTCATTTAAATGTCGACGGATAGTTCGCGCTGACACTGATGCTCCCTGAGCCTGCAGGACAGCTTGAATGTCTTTGGAACATGTTTGGGGCTGCTTATCCACCATCCGGACTATTCTGCGTTGCAATCTTTCATCAATTTTCCTCATCCGTCCACGACCAGGGAGATTAGCTACAGTGCCATGGGTTGCAAACTTCTTGATAATGTTGCGCACTGTGGACAAAGGCAAATCTAGTTCTCTGGAGATGGACTTGTAACCTTGAGATT
This sequence comes from Staurois parvus, assembly GCA_951230385.1. Taxonomy (NCBI): domain Eukaryota; kingdom Metazoa; phylum Chordata; class Amphibia; order Anura; family Ranidae; genus Staurois; species Staurois parvus. The sequence goes on along the minus strand of CATNWA010017996.1, from coordinate 30,003 downwards.
GTTGATATTTTGCCACAATTTTGGTTCTCAGGTCCTCAGACAGTTCTCGTCTCCTCTTTCTGTTGTCCATGCTTAGTGTGGCACAGACAGACACACAATGCAAAGGTTAAGTGAACGTCTCTCCTTTTTATCTGCTTTCAGGTGTGATTTCTATATTGCCCACACCTGTTACTTTGCCCCAGGTGAGTTTACAGGAGCATCACATGCTTGTAACATTCTTATTTATCCGCAGTTGTGAAAGGGTGCCAATACTTTTGTCCAGCCCATTTTTGGAGGTTTGTGTGACATTATGTCGAATTTGCTTTCTTTCCTCCCTTTTTTTTGTTTTGTCCCAATACACACAAAGGGAATAAACATGTGTATAGCAAAACATGTGATAATGCAATACGTTTCGTGAGAAATACATGATTTCCTGAGAAATATCAAGGGTGCCAACAATTTCGGCCATGACTGTATATGTGTGGTGTGTGTGTATATAAATGGTGGTAAAATAAATAAATAATGCACAAAGATAATGTAACAACTCTTTATAAAATGTGGTATACAGCGCTAAATGAATAGTTGATAATATAATATTGTGAAACAGTCAAGTGCAGCGTATAAAGTGAGACTCAATACAGTCCATATAAAACAATGAATAGTGTCTGTGCGACTACAAGGCACAGCAATCACGGTGAAGGATAAACTGTGAAATGATCCGGTGAGGGAATCCACCACCTCTGCCAGATGTACACTCACCAGAAAGCTACTGGTAAAAGAACATGAATATAGCAACAGCCAGAAGCCTCTAACATGGACCGCTCCGCCACAAACTGAAAATGGGATCTCTCCTAGATAAACAGCCCAGAAATAGTATGTACTGCAGTACTTTATTTGCAAAAACCAGCAAAACAAACCCTGGGTGGAACTGCACTTGCTGACGTCACGCCGCCGTTGCTGAAGCTTGGAGCGGCGGCCATCTTGGTACTCCTATTTTACCTTATCTATGTTACTCCGCACGGATTGTTTTACTGGTCGCACTGCATGAACAGAGCCGTCATACTTTCCTATTAGGCATGTATTTACCACAAGGCAAACAAGGCATTTGCCTAGGGGGCAGCATTTTTCAGGGGGGCAGCAGTGCCCCCCCCGGAAGAAGGGATAGAAGAAGGGACACATGCAGCATGGGGACCAGGTGAGATCTGTGAGAGATTGCAGGCTGCTTGATGGTGTATGGAGAACCCGACTCTCATTCCGGGAGGATGTCCAGAGCTGTGAAGGTGAGTGTCTTTCTCTCTCTCGCTTGTGTGGGGGTGCTAGTGGAAGGCTCTCTCGGGGGGGGGGGCAGGGTTGCTCTTGGTCAATGTCAGGCTCTCTCCGTATGGGGTGCCCGACATTGACCAAGCACAAAACCTAAATACGCCATAGTTTTGGACACATAAAGGTTCCTGCACTACTTTGATGCAACTTTGATGCTACTACACTGGCGTGCCAGAGAGTGTAAAGTCCCATCAAAGTCACACTACAGGAACACAACTGACCAGGGGCGGATTGACCATTAGAGCACTCAGGCACTGCCTGAGGGCCCGGGGCCCAGTAAGGGGCCCATGAGTTGTCATTGGCTTTTTCATAGGCTTTTTTGGGTGCGGGCAAGGACACAGGGGCCCCATGATCCCCCTATTGCCCAGGGGGCCCCATGAGTTATCAGTCCACCCCTGCAACTGACATGCTTTCATACTTTCCTATTAAAAAAGAAAAAAGCAAAATGTGCCCCGGAAAAAAGCATCGTCCCCAACATGCATAAATGTGAAACTAGCCTACGTGTTTAACCCTGACATCCTGAACTGAGTCCCCACTGAAGACATCATCTGCGTGGCTTCTGTATGCCCTGCGTGGGTGGGGAAGCCTTCCCCCCCACCCACATAGACCATAGAGCTATTAATGTGACTTGGAATAGGAATTGTGACATAATAAAAAGAATTAATAATTAACCCCCAAACTGCCATATTTCTTACCTCCTTCCTGTGCAGGGCTTCCTCTCTCTACACAAGTCTTCGCACGCCCAGTGTACAGAATGGAACTTTCACTTTCCATTCTCAGAATTGAAGAAGGAAATTCCGGTGACGTGGCCCTAAAAAACATTTGTGATTGTACGGTTCAGCAGGTGTGTTCAGACCTGAAACCTGATGAAAAGTGAACGAGAGACAATGGGCGAGAGCTCTGAGAAGTAAGCATTTGTAATGAATACGTTCTTCACACAACGTTCCTTTTAATTCACTATAATGAATGAAATAAAATGAAAATGTGGTCCGATTTAATTTTGTAAAAGATGGTGGAGCGCTAGGTGTACCAAATTTAAATTAAATAATGTCAATCATATTATTGTGAATAAATGATATAAAAACTGTGTATCCTCATTAACTTAACCTCCTCGGCGGTCTGATTCTTTCCGATTTTTGGTGCTGAAAGCGGTGCGTACCATTTTTTTGCATGGAAATATGTCGTTTTTTTATTGTAGGCTGTAATTTTTAGGAATAACTCACTGAAATCTGTCCGAACAAGAGTCTAGTAAACATCCCGGAGAGGATAAAAACTTGAAACACGAAATCATAAATTATAATTTAATAAATAATCATAAAAAATAATAATATAATAATAATAAATTTAATTCAATAATATAATCAAACCAAAAACACTGAAATGTGAAATACAGAGGCAAATTCGTACATCGCTGAGCTCAGTCGCAGAATCGTTTTCAGTGTCTGATGAGGAATTTCCCCCACGAATCATTATCACTCAATTCTGCAAGTGGTTCTGATTTACTATCGCTGTTCTCTAGCCGGTCTAAAACCGCTTTTGACCTAAAGGGACGCTTTTTGGACGCCGTGGACTTTTCTAAGTTTCCAGGCAGAAAGAACAGTCAAAATGCAGCAGGGCGCCGGACAAAGCACTCGGGACAAAATGTGTGTGAAATGCATTGAAACAGCAATGACAGCAATATGAAATTTTTTAAAAATTTCAAATTTCCGGCGCCCGTACGTCCCGACGTCACAGGGACCGGAACACGGAAGCCGGATGCCGCCATCGGCCGGAGGAGATGGCCGGGGACGCTGCAGGGGACACATCGCGGGAGCGAAGGACAAGGTAAGTGCTGCAGGGACCCCTGAGCAACTCCGCATGGTAAGCCCGAGTGTAGCTCGGGGGTTACCACTACTTGGTACTCAAATTTTAACCCCGAGCTACACTCAGGAAAACCGCCAAGGAGGTTAATAGAATTATAAGGTGCAGTATAATCCAAAAAAATTAAGAAGTAAGAAATATTACGCCGTGACATAGATAAATTGCAAAAAGTCCAAGAAGTGAAAAAAAAAATTATAAATTGCACAAGACATAAAAAATAAAATAAAAAATAACAAAATAAAATAGAAAAATTTGATATAATATCCATCCAGATTTTTCGATTCTTCAGCTTTATATTGCGTGCTCATATAAATGGTGCCAATCTATCCGTCACCTTCTGGTGTGTGTGCGCTCACCTCACAAATTCGACCCGCAAGGGGTCGTTGAGCAATCAATATCCTCAGATAATCCCAGGCTGGATGGATCTCTCCCTTTAAATGGACACAGGCAGGGGCGGACTGACAACTCAGGGGGCCCCCCGGGCAATAGGGGATCCTGGGGCCCCCTGTGTCCTCGCCCACACCCAAAAAAAAAGCCTATGAAAAAGCCAATGAAAGGTATCAGGGGCATCTCATGGGGCCCCCCTACTGACCCCGGGACCTCGGGCAGTGCCCGAGTGCTCAAATGGTCAGTCTGCCCCTGGACACAGGAACAGCTCCCACTGAAATCAGACAAACAGTCAAACACACCTTTAACCACTTCCCGTCAGGCCGTTGTATATAAACGGCCGGATGGTGGCAGTGCAGGGTCAGGTGGCTGTTTATAAACGGCCTCCCCGCCCCCTGCTTGTGCGCACTCTCTGGGAGCACGCAGCACCGCAATCCGGGGCCCGCTGTGTCCTCCGGACACAGTGCAACACCGATCGTCAGACGAGACCTCTGTGCGAGGTCCCCGATCATGTGATCACTGACTGGCCAATCAGTGATCACATGCAAAAGTAGTAAGCAAGATGTCACTTCTGACATCATTGCTTACTACGTGTGAAATCTGGTAATGATCACAGAGGTCACATGGTACAAGGCTACTCACAACAGCCTTGTACCATGTGACAAGCTGTGAACAATCACAGCTCTCACAGTAGTTCTCAATGGCTGCAAGAATGCAGCCAGAGAGAAGGAGAAATGATTGCTTTTATAGCCTATGTGGGTGTAAAAGCAATCAGAGTAAAAAAAAAAAAAAATCTTCATCACCCCCCACAAGTAATACAGTGTCACCACTGCCCAAAAAGGGTGAACTTATAACACACACACATATGCATTGCTGGGGTGATCCATGTTTATGTGCTTAGAGCATGCTCACTGTGCGCTCCCAGCAACAAAGACTGAGCTATCAGTACAGACTGACCCCAAGCACAGACTGACCGCGACACCTCCCACCCTCCCCAGCACAGATTCCCTAATACAGACTGGCCCCTCCAGTTACAAACCCCTCAGTACAGACTTGACCCCCCCCAGCACAGTATCTTCAGTACAGACTTGCCCCTCCAGGCAAACCCCTCAGGGCAGGCTGACCCCCAGCACAGGACTGACCCCTCCAGCACAGATTCTTCAGTACAGACTGGCCCCTCCAGTGCAAAACACCCTCAATACAGGCTGACCTCCAGCACAGACTGACCCCCCCCCCCCCAGCACAGATTTCCTCAGTACAGAATGACCCCTCCAGTACACACCCCCTCTGCACAGACTGACCCCCCCCCCCCCCAGGACCCCTCAGTACAGATTCCCCCAGCACAGACTGACACCCCCAACACAGACTGTACAGACACCACCCTTCCAACACAGAACCTCCTACAGTACAGACTGACCCCCCCCCCCCCCCCCACGCAGAATTCCTCAGTACAGTACAGACTGACCCCCCCCCCCCCCCACAGCGCAGGGTTTCCTCAGTACAGACTGACCCCCAGCACAGACTGGACAACCCCCCAACACAGACTGCATCAGTACAGAACTGACCCTCCCAACTCAGATTCCTCAGCAACAGTACAGACTGACACCCCCCCCCCCACCCCCCCCCTCCCCAGCGCAGATCATCCTCAGTACAGACTGACCCTCTCTCCATTACAAACCCCAAAATTACGCAGGACTGACCACCCCCCAGCACAGGATTCCTCAATACAGACGGACTCCCCTCCTGTAACTAAGACCTCATTACCGAATAACCCCCAGCACAGACTTGACCGCCCCCCCTCCCAGGGCACAAGATTCCTCAATACAGACTGAAACTCTCCGTTACAAACCCCTCACTACAGACTTATCCCCAGCCACAGAACTGATCAACCCTAGCACAGATTCCTCCGTACAGACTGTCCCTCCAGTCAAACCCCCCTCAGTACAAACGACTCAGGACAGACTGACCAGGGGGACTGAAACCAGTTGGGCCCGTCGGGCACTCCCAGGGGTCAGTAGGGCTGCCCCCATGTGAGATGCCCCTGGTACCTTTCCATTGGCTTTTTCCACTAGGCTGTTTTTTGCGGTGTCGGGCTGAGGTCACAGGGGCACCATGAGTTGTCCAGTCCGCCCCTGGAATTGACACCCAGTACAGACTAGACCCCCCCCAGTGCAGATTCATCTGTACAGACGGACCCCTCCAGTTCAAATTCCCTCAGTTACAGAGACTGACCCCCCAGTTACAGACTTATACTCCCTGCAAGAGATGCCTTCATTACAGGGACTGACCCCTCCAGTACACAACTATCTGTCTCATTATTGTCAGCGCATCCTCAAGTCTAATATCCAATACATAAAACAGAGCTCAGACATGGATTTTGGTTTTAAATGGTTATAATATGGTTTATTATGAGATTGTTATCGAAAAAAGATAAATTGCTCGGTTTAATGATTTGCTTGCTATACATTATTTTTTTTTATATGTAGGTAATTTACTTTTTCTTTGTAATTCCTCCTTTCAGGTTAGTCCTGATCACAGATGGAATCTTCACTTTTGTGATGTAATCATTACAAGGACATCCGGTGGCCCAACATGGACACAGATGGTGTTATAATAATCGCCATGCAGCATCTGGTTGAGTGAGTATTATAATGTTCTACAAAATAAATGCATATCCAATTTTTTATCCTTCTAGATTAATGATTCTTAACCAGGATGGCTGTCTCTTGTTTCTCTGCTCTACCATTTGCTCTGGATCGGTGTCATGAGTTTCCCATGGTGCAAGTGGGTTCAGCCACCTGTACCATAACAATAAAAGGTGATCGAAGTCCATGATCCACATCTTCTTTGCCCTATGACTCTTGATCCAGGGCAGGAGTGGCAATGCCATTTTTGTGCGACTGGGGCTCTGTGATGACGGTTAACTCTGTTGGTGATGGGGGGGACACTGATGTCATTGCCAGGACTTGTGTATAGAGTGTCTTCTGAGGTATAAGGGATGTTTGCAATGTTTCTGTTTTTTAGGGAGTCTCTGGAATGAAAGGGGTGATTAATCTGGACTTGAAAATGGAAACTCTGACATTATAGGAGTAGAGAACCTCTTATTATGTGATGGAGAAACACCTGGTATGGTGGAGAGGACCTCTGATTTGATAGGGAACCTCTGATGCAATAGGTGACCTCTGATTTGATGGGAACCCTATGAATGTGATGGGGAGGGGGACCTGTTGATTGGATGGGAGACCTCTGATGTGAAGGGGAGACACAGAGCCTACTGATTTATTATGGGGAACCTCTGATGTAATATGGGATCTTGGTTTGATGGGGGAACCTCTGATGTGTTGGAGAGGACATGTGACATTTTAAAAAATAAATTATGAGGAACCTCTGATGAGAAAATAGATAATCCTCTGATGTGATGGAAAACCTCTGATTTGATGGGGAACCTCCCTGATTTGATGGGAAAACCTATGATTTGATGGGGAACCTCTTATATATGTGTGATGGAGAAACCTCCTGGTGTGATGGAGAGCCACTGGTTGAGATGGGGGACCTCTGATTTTGATGGAGAACCTCTGGGTGTGATGGAAACCTCTTGTGTGATGGTGGACACTCTGGTGTGATGGAGAACCTATGATTGTGATAGGAGGGGACCTCTGGTGATGATGGAGAACCTCTGGTGTGATGGGGGACCATCCTAATTTTGATGGGGAACCTCTGATTTTGATGGGGGACCTCTTTGTGTGATGGAGGACCTCTGGCCATGTGATGGAGCACCTCTGGTGTGATGGGGGACCTCAGGTATGTGATATAGAACCTCTGATGTGATAGGTGGGACCTCTGAAGTGATGGGGAACCTCTGATGTGATGGAGAGGAAAAAACCTGTGAATTGATGGCGAACCTCTGATGTGATAGGGGACACTCTGATTTTACAAGGAAGCACTGATGTGAAAAGGGGCTTCCAGTGTGAAGTATTCCTATTTCATCCAAAGGTGGTTGTGTTAGCATCATCCCAGTCTAAACAAAGTTTTTCCCATTTGATAAGTAATATTTAAGTTTTTATACATTTTAAGACAGGAGTACCTTGATGATTTTACATAGTTATCATGGGTGCCACGATATGAGGAAAGAAAAAGCTGTAAAACGCTGTTCTAGAGAAGTGCCCACACCACATCATTGCAGCCACAAGATGGCAACACTTGTTTTGATCTTAGCTAGATTTGTGCAGAGAAAGGAAAATGCAAAATAGAGGAACATGAAATCTTGCAGATGGTCTGCAATGTTAGAAAATAGATGATTTAAAATACCTTCATCTTTACCTTATTGCAAACAACACATGAAATAAAAAAAAGTTTTTATTCCAAAATCAATGAATCTACCTCAATAAATGGAACCGGACTATTATTAAAATATATAAAAAAATGGAATCAAAAATCCTTAGATTGTCAAATGCGCCCTTGAGGGTTAGGGAACTCTTAAAATTGCTAACGCCCATTGAGGGTTAGGGAACCTTAGATTGTTACACCAGCTTGAGGGTTAGTGACCTTAGGATTGTAAGCCCACCTTGAGGGTTAGGGACCTTAGATTTTGACGCCCCCTTGAAGGGTTAGGAACTTAGATATGTACACGCCCCTTTAGGGGTAGGGACCTTAGATTTTTGTAAGCTCCACTTGAGGGTTAGGGACCTTAGATTGTAACTTCCCGCTTGAGGGGTTAGGGACGCTAATGAATTGTAACACGGCCCTTGAGGGTTAGGAACCTAAGAATGGTACGCTCACATGAGGGTTTAGAGACCTTGGATTGTTTTATTTTTTAATATTTTTTGTTTATTTTTTTTTTATGTATTTTACACCCTTGTCTATTTTTTTTTTTTTTTTTTTGTTTTTTACTTCCTTGTTCCACTATCGTTTCACGGTCCTCTATCATCTCTACTTCTCTTCTCTTTTGTTTTGTTTTGTGTTTTTTTTTTTTGTTTTTTTTTTTTTTTTTTTGACTTTGTTTTTTTTTTTTTTTTTTTTTTTTTTTTTTTTTTTAGTGGTTTCAATGTATATGTTTTTTTTTTTTTGTTTTATAGAGGTTTGGGTGTTGTGGATGGTAGGAAAGGGGGATGTTGGGTAGTGGGGAGGTGGATGTGGTGATGAAGGTGCATGAGTGGGTTTTGGTGAGGCTGGGGGATGGAAGGGCCGAGGGGTGGTTGCGAGGTCGGGGTGATGGGGCCAGGAGGGGTGAATTGTAATTGCCGGGGGGTTGATGTGGAGGTCGGGGGTGAGGGCGGAAGGGGGAGAAGAAGGATGGTTTGGAGTTTGTGAGGAAAAGTGGGGAGAAGGAGCGGGCCGGGCAGGACAGAGAGGGGGTTGGTAAAGGTGGTAAGCTTGTTGGCGCGGCCTTTGTACGGTGGGGGGTCCGGTAGGGGGGGGCTGAGTTTGGCAGCGTGTAGGGGTCAGGGGGTTGGTGGTGTGAAGGGGATGGGATCGGGGGGAACGCAGGGGCTTGGGGGGGGGTGGGGGGTGGTGGGGGGGGTGGGGGGGGGGGGGGGGGGGGGGGGGGGGGGGGGGGGGGGGGGGGGGGGGGAGGGGTGGGGTGGGGGGGGTGGGGGGTGGGGGGGGGGGGGGGGGGGGGGGGGGGGGGGTGGAGGTGGGGGGGTGTTGGGGGGGGGGGTGGGGGGGGGTGGTAAGGGGGGGGGGGGGGGGGGGTGGGGGGGTGGGGGGGGGGGGGTGGGGGGGGGGGGGGGGGGGGTTGGGGGTGGGGGGGGGGGGTGGGGGGGGGGGGGGGGGGGGGGGGGGGGGTGGGAGGGGGGTTTGGTGGGGGGGGGGGGGGGGCGGGTGGGGGGGGGGGGGGGGGGGGGTGGGGGGGGGGGGGGGGGGGGGGGTTGGGGGGGGGGTGGGGGGGGGGGGGGGATGGGTGGGGGGTGGGTGGGGGGGGGGGGGGGTGGGGGGGGTGTGGGAGGGGGGGTGGGGGACGTTTGGGGGGGGGGGGTGGGGGTGGGGGGGGGTTGGGGGTGGTGGGGGGAGGGGGGGGGGGGGGGGGGGGGGGGGGGGGGGTGGGGGGGGGTGGGGGGTGGGGGGGGGTGGAGGGGGGGGAGGGGGGGGGGGGGGGGGGGGGGTGGGGGGGGGGGGTGTTGGGGGGGAGGGGGGGGGGGGTTGGGGGGGGGGGGGGGGGGGGGGGGGGGGGGGTGGGGGTGGGGGGTGGGGGGGTGGTGGGGGGGGGGGGGGGTGGGGGGGGGGGGGGGGGGGGTGGGGTTGGTGGGGGGTGGGGGGGGGGGGGTTGGGGGGGGGGGGGGGGGGGGGGGGGTGGGGGGGGGGGGGGGGGGGGGGGGGGGGGGGGGGGGGGGGGGGGGGGGGGGGGGGGGGGGGGGGGGGGGGGGGGGGGGGGGGGGGGGGGGGGGGGGGGGGGGGGGGGGGGGGGGGGGGGGGGGGGGGGGGGGGGGGGGGGGGGGGGGGGGGGGGGGGGGGGGGG
>CATNWA010017996.1:0-10000 GCA_951230385.1 Staurois parvus | reverse complement strand
GGGGGTGGGGTGGGGTGGGGGTCGGAAGGGAGTGTGTGGGGGGGGATCGGTGGAGGGGGGGGGGGGAGGTAGGGGGGATGTAGAGGGGGGGGGGGGTGTACGGGGTGGTTACGGGTGTGGGGTGAGGAAAACGTGGGGGGTGAGGAGTAGTTGGGTGGGTAGATGGGGCTAATGTTGGGGGGTTGGGGGGTTTGTGGGGAGTAGTGCATGGGCGAGTGGTGGGGGTAACGGTGTTGTGGGGGTTGTTGGTAAGTGGGGGGTGGTAGGGGAGGGGGGGTGTGGGTTGGGGAAGAGGGTGTGGGGATACAGGGGGGGGGTGGGGGGGGGGGGTAAGGTTTAGGCGGGTAGTGAGGTTGGGGGGTGGGGGTGGAGGTGGAGGTTATGGGTAGGGGGTGTGAGGGGTTAAACTGGGGTCGTATGTTGGGTAAGTGGTGGGGGGTGGAGGTGGGTGGGTTGGAGTGTGGTAATTGGGGTGGGGGGGTGGGGGGTTGGGGGGTATGGGTTTGGGGTAATGGGTGAGTTAGAGGTGGAGGGGGGGTAGGGCGTGATCTTGGGTGGGGGGGGGCGTGTGGAGGGCGGGGGTGGGGAGGTGTGGGGGGGAGGAGGTATGTGAATGAGAGGGTGAGGGGGGGGTGGGGGGAGCGTGGATGGGGGGGGGTGCAGGTAGGTGGTAGTTTTGGGGGGTATGCTAGGGGGAGTAGTGGGGGAGAGGTGGGGGAGTGGGGATTGGGGGAGTGTTGGAGGGTAGGTGTAGGGGACTTGAGGGGTGAGTGGGGGTTGGGAGGATGGTGGGGGGGGGTTTGAGATGTGGGGGAAGTGGGTTGAGTGGGGGGAGTAGGGGTAGGGGGGGGGAAGAGTGGGTGTGTGGGGGGTGTTGGGCGGATGGGGGGTGGTGTTGGGGGTGGGGAAGATTGTGTGGGGGAAGGGGGGGTGGGGGAGGTGGTGGGGTGGTGGGGTGAGGGTGGGAAAGTAGGTTGTGGGGGGGTGGGGGGGGTTGGATGTGAGCAGGGGGTGCGGGGGGTAGTATGGGGCGACTGTTTTTGGTGCGGGGGCAGAGTGTAGGGGGTAGTGGGGGTGGTGTGGTGAGTGGGGGGTTGTGGAGGGTTTGAGGGGGAAGGGGTTGGGGGTGGGGGGTATGGTGGGGTGTGGTGGGGGAGGTGAGGGCGTGCAGTGGGTGGGTGGGGTAGGGGTAGGAGGTTGGATGTTGTGGGTGGGGGCGTGAAGTGGGGGAGGAATGGGTGTGAGTAGGGGAGATTTATTTAGTTGGGGGTGGTGTACGTGGAGGTTGGTGGTTGGAGGCCTGTGGTGGAGTGTGGGGGGTGGAGTGGATGGTTGGTCGAGTGGCTGGTGTCTGTTTGGTGTGTGGGGTGGTAGTGTGGATGTTGGGTGGGTTTAGGGTTGATGGTGATATTAATCGTTATAGATAAGTTTCTCTCATACATATTGGTTAAATAGACTATGGCATGTTACTATAAACAAGTATCAATACTATTATAGTGAGTAGGCCAGTCAGAACGCTCTATTATATTCGCAATTAATTGATAGGACCCATTGGGGGGGTATGGTTCGTTTGAGGAACAGAAAAGTAAGCAAGTCCTATCCCCCACCCCCCCCCCCCCCCCCCCCCCCCCCCTTATTGCTCAGTAGGAGTCGCTCGGAGGAGTACAACTTGAAAGTTACGTACAATGTATAGTAAGGGTTGGCTGGAGCAAAATGGTCGTAATTGGTTGCAGTTATTTGGATTTGGTCATGTACAAAGGAGTGGAGTAATGGTAGCAGGTAGTTACTGCGGAGCTAGAGCAAACTTCTAATGATGTTTGAGTCGAGTAGGCAGTTAGCCGAGTATGAGAGTGATCTTTGGAGTCTAGTCACAGCAGGAGTTTATAAATAAAATATCCGTAAATTATATATATATTATTGCAGTATGCAATATAATGGTTAGTAATTGGATGTAGGGATTTTTAGTTGCCGAGATGTTGTCTTTATTTTCTTTAAGATGGGGGCTGGGATTAGTTAGGGATTTTATTGGTCATTGCGCAAATTTATTAGAGTGGCATTTCATATGTGCGGTTGAAGATGATTCATGGGATGCCATTACATGGTCCCCCCTTGGGAGACCCGTGCGCGACTAGTTACTTTTTATTGGGCATTTCGTTGAGTTATACATTTTCAAACCATCCCCCTCCCACACCCCACTCAACCTCACCCTCATTCCCCCCCCAACCTCCCTCCCCCAAGCTTCCCCCCTATACTCCCCCGGATATTTTTTTCTATTCCGACAATATTATTTTAGTACATTAAATTTAGAGATCAATCCATTTTGGTTATTACTCTGAGTATCTTATTATATATTTTCTACGATTAATCTTAATTTAATTTTATTAGGTAATATTGGCACTATTCTACCAGTAGCGCTGTATTTATAGATTTGGCACCATTTATAATGAGCACAGATAGCAATATAAAGCTGAAGAATCGAAAAATCCTGAGATATTATATCAATTTTTCTATTTGTATTTTGTTATATTTTTATATTTTACTTTTTCTATAGTCTTGTGCTGCAATTTTAAAATTTTTTTTTTTCACTTCTTGAGGGACACCACTATTTTGCCAATTTATTCTTGAGATGTCACACTGGACTGTAATATTTCATAAAATTCTTAATTTTTTATGTAGATTATACTGCAACCTTAATAATTATTATTAACCTCCTGGCGGTTTTTTCCTGAGTGTAGCTCGGGGTAAAATTTTGAGTACAAAGAGTGGTAACCCCAAGCTACTCTTCGGGCTTACCTCCACATGCGGAGTTGCTCAGGGTGGTCCTCCTCCCTGCAGCACTTACCACTCCTGTCCTTCGCTCCCCAGATCGATGTGTCCCCTGCAGCGTCCCCGGCCATCTCCTACGGAGTCCCGATGGCGGCCATCCGGTGCTTCCGTGTTCCCGGTCCCTGTGACGTCGGGGGACGTCCACTCACGGGCGCCGGGAAATTTGAAATTATTTTAAAAATTTCATATTTGCTGTCATTGCTGTTTCAATGCATTTCACACACATTTTGTACCGAGCGTGCTGTCTTTGGCTACGGCCGCCCTTGAGTGCTATTTGTTTGCATAGTTTCTTTTTTTTTTTTTTTTTGGTTAGCCGCCCCCTTGTATACGCCCCTGATTATCTGCCTGCATGTTTGACTGTTCGTTCTGCCTGGAAACTTAGAAAACGTCCACGGCGTCCAAAAAGAAGCGTTCATCCTTTAGGTCAAATAAGCGGTTTTAGACCGGCTGAGAGAACAGACGGAGAGTAAATCAGAACCACTTGCAGAATGTCAAATCGACAGTGATATGAATGATTCGTGGGGGGGAAATTCCTCATCAGACACTGAAAATCGATTCTGCGACTGAGCTCAGCAGATGTACGAATTTGCCTCTGTATTTTCCATATTTTCAGTGTTTTTGTTTGATTATATTAATTGAATTAAATTATTAATTATTATATTTATTATTTTTTGATGATTATTTATTAAATTATTAATTTTTGATTTCGTGTTTCAAGTTTTATCCTCCGGGATGTTTACTAGACTCTTGTTCGGACAAAATACAGATTTCAGTGAGTTATTCCTAAAAATTCAGCGCCCATACAATAATAATAAAAACGACATATTTCCATGCAAAAGAAAAATGGTACCGCTTTCAGCACCAAAAAAAATCGGAAAGAATCAGACCGCCGAGGAGGTTAAGTTAATGAGGATACACAGGATTATATCATTTATTCACAATAATATGATTTGACATTATTTAATTTAAATTTGGTACACCTAGCGCTCCACCATCTTTTACAAAATTAAATCGGACCACATTTTCATTTTATTTCATTTCATTATAGTGAATTAAAAGGAACGTTGTGTGAAGAACGTATTCATTACAAATGCTTACTTCTCAGAGCTCTCGCCCATTGTCTCTCGTTCACTCTTTTCATGTTTCAGGTCTGAACACACCTGCTGAACCGTACATTCAATCACAAATGTTTTTTTAGGGCCACGTCACCGGAATTTCCTTCTTCAATTCTGAGAATGGAAAGTGAAAGTTCCATTCTGTACACTGGGCGTGCGAAAGACTTGTAGAGAGAGGAAGCCTGCACAGGAAGGAGGTAAGAAATTCCTATGGCAGTTTGGGGGTTAATTATTAATTCTTTTATTATGTCACAATTCCTATTCCAAGTCACATTAATAGCTCTATGGTCTATGTGGGTGGGGGGGAAGGCTTCCCCACCCACGCAGGGCATACAGAAGGCCCACGCAGATGATGTCTTCAGTGGGGGGACTCAGTTCAGGATGTCAGGGGTTAAACACGTAGGCTAGTTTCACATTTATGCATGTTGGGACGATGCTTTTTTCCGGCACAATTTGCTTTTTTCTTTTTTAATAGGAAAGTATGAAAGCATGTCAGTTGCAGGGGTGGACTGATAACTCATGGGGCCCTGGGCAATAGGGGATCATGGGGCCCCTGTGTCCTTGCCCGCACCCAAAAAAGCCTATGAAAAAGCCAATGACAACTCATGGGGCCCCTTACTGGCCCCGGGCCCTCAGGCAGTGCCCTGAGTGCTCTAATGGTCAATCCGCCCCTGGTCAGTTGTGTTCCTGTAGTGTGACTTTGATGGGACTTTTACACTCACTGGCACCCAGTAGCATCAAAGCTTGCATCAAAGTAGTGCAGGAACCTTTATGTGTCCAAAACTATGGCGTATTTAGGTTTTGTGCTTGGTCAATGTCGGGCACCCCATACGGAGAGAGCCTGACATTGACCAAGAGCAACCCTGCCCCCCCCCCCCCGAGAGAGCCTTCCACTAGCACCCCCACACAAGCAGGAGAGAGAGAAAGACACTCACCTTCACAGCTCTGGACATCCTCCCGGAAGAGAGTCGGGTTCTCCATACACCATCAAGCAGCCTGCAATCTCTCACAGATCTCACCTGGTCCCCATGCTGCATGTGTCCCTTCTTCTATCCCTTCTTCCCGGGGGGGGCCACTGCTGCCCCCCTGAAAATGCTGGCCCTAGGCAAATGCCTTGTTTGCCTAGTCGTAAATACATGCCTAATAGGAAAGTATGACGGCTCTGTTCATGCAGTGCGACCAGTAAAACACAATCCGTGCGGAGTAACAGTAGATAAGGTAAAATAGGAGTACCAAGATGGCCGCCGCTCCAAGCTCTTCAGCAACGGCGGCGTGAATGTCGTCAGCAAGTGCAGTTCCACCCAGGGTTTGTTTTGCTGGTTTTTGCAATAAAGTACTGCAGTACATACTATTTCTGGGCTAGTGTTTATCTAGGAGAGATCCCCATTTTCAGTTTGTGGCGGAGCGGTCCATGTTAGAGGCTTCTGGGCTGTTGCTATATTCATGTTCTTTTACCAGTAGCTTTCTGGTGAGATGTACATCTGGCAGAGGTGGTGGATTCCCTCACCGGATCATTTCACAGTTTATCCTTCACCGTGATTGCTGTGGCCTTGTAGTCGCATAATTTCTCACGAAACGTATTGCATTAACACATGTTTTGCTATACACATGTTTATTCCCTTTGTGTGTATTGGGACAAAACAAAAAAAGGGAGGAAAGAAAGCAAATTCGACATAATGTCACACAAACCTCCAAAAATGGGCTGGACAAAAGTATTGGCACCCTTTCACAACTGCGGATAAAAATAAGAATGTTACAAGCATGTGATGCTCCTGTAAACTCACCTGGGGCAAGTAACAGGTGTGGGCAATATAGAAATCACACCTGAAAGCAGATAAAAAGGAGGAGACGTTCACTTAACCTTTGCATTGTGTGTCTGTCTGTGCCACACTAAGCATGGACAACAGAAAGAGGAGACGAGAACTGTCTCTGAGGACCTGAGAACCAAAATTGTGGCAAAATATCAACAATCTCAAGGTTACAAGTCCATCTCCAGAGAACTAGATTTGCCTTTGTCCACAGTGCGCAACATTATCAAGAAGTTTGCAACCCATGGCACTGTAGCTAATCTCCCTGGTCGTGGACGGATGAGGAAAATTGATGAAAGATTGCAACGCAGAATAGTCCGGATGGTGGATAAGCAGCCCCAAACATGTTCCAAAGACATTCAAGCTGTCCTGCAGGCTCAGGGAGCATCAGTGTGTCAGCGCGAACTATCCGTCGACATTTAAATGAAATGAAACGCTATGGCAGGAGACCCAGGAGGACCCCACTGCTGACACAGAGACATAAAAAAGCAAGACTACAGTTTGCCAAAATGTACTTGAGTAAGCCAAAAGCCTTCTGGGAAAACGTCTTGTGGACAGATGAGACCAAGATAGAGCTTTTCGGTAAAGCACATCATTCTACTGTTTACCGAAAACGGAATGAGGCCTACAAAGAACAAAACACAGTACCTACGGTAAAATATGGTGGAGGTTCAATGATGTTTTGGGGTTGTTTTGCTGCCTCTGGCACTGGGTGCCTTGACTGTGTGCAAGGCATCATGAAATCTGAGGATTACCAAAGGATTTTGGGTCGCACTGTAGGGCCAGTGTCAGAAAGCTGGGTTTGCGTCCAAGATCCTGGGTCTTCCAGCAGGACAATGACCCCAAACATACGTCAAAAAGCACTCAGAAATGGATGGCAAAGAAGCGCTGGAGAGTTCTGAAGTGGCCAGCAATGAGCCCAGATCTAAATCCCATTGAACACCTGTGGAGAGATCTTAAAATTGCTGTTGGGAAAAAGGTGTCCTTCCAATAAGAGAGACCTGGAGCTGTTTGCAAAGGAAGAGTGGTCCAAAATTCCGGGTGAGAGGTGTCAGAAGCTTATTGATGGTTATAGGAAGCGGACTGATTTCAGTTATGTTTTCCAAAGGGTGTGCAACCAAATATTAAGTTAAGGGTGCCAATACTTTTGTCCAGCCCATTTTTGGGGTTTTGTGTGACATTATGTCATATTTGCTTTTCTGCCTCTGTTTTATATTTGTTCCAATACATACAAAGGGAATAAACATGTGTATAGCAAAACATGTGTTAATGCAATACCTTTTTTGTGTGAAATACTTGATTTTCAGGAAAAATATCAAGGGTGCCAACAATTTCGGCCATGACTGTATCAATGTATATTATATATATATTATATATACACTAGATAATATAGAACAAAGTTTTATTATTAAAAAAAACACATAAGTGGTAAGAGAGACCATTTGGTCAGCCAAAACAGACACATACATAGTAAAGCAACAAAAAACAAAATATAAATCTATAAGTAACAAAAAAGGGGGGGGGAGGCTCTAATTTATTGCAGCTAACCATTCATTAGATAAGGCGGTTTGCATTGTTTTTTTTTTTAAGGCTTTCCTTTTTTTTTCTCTTTATTTTCAGCTAGTGATACCTGCCAGTAACACATTTTTTTCCATAGTGTGACAAAGCTCACTCACCATACTGTATCTATGGAGGACCAGCACTGTCACCCTAGGCTCCTCCCTTGATTTGGAATTGAAATGCCACCGCCTTCCCTGAAACCTGAAAACCTGTATACTACAAAAAATGGAGACTTTCCCAGTTTAACAAAATAAATTAAAAAGAAATAAAAAAAAAAAAACACACAGATAAATGAGTAGGTAGAAAAGGAAAGACAATGATGGTGATAGCAAACTGGAAAACAAAACTCTCCCTCTTTTTTTTTCAGACAATAGACAACTGCCGGTATGGTAAGAAAGCATGTAAGTATTTTATACAATGAGAACCTCTTGGGAGGACCCTGCATGGCCAGAGAGTGATTGACTGGTACAATCTACTTAAATCTTTGGAAAACAGTACTTCTGGTTAATTATCTGACCCTCGTGTAAAGTGACCGTGTGTGATATTTGTTTCCTGTTGTTCAGAAACGCAGAAATGAAAGAAAAGGAAAAACCGGAAAGATTTCTGGCAGGAGGTTAAGAACTAGTCTAGTTTAAACATCGTGGGAAAACTTATATTTGTAGCTCCCCTGCTGCTTTTTGTAATGGTACGTTTCTCCTCTCCTTTCCTCTCTCTCTCCCCCTTCCACTCCCATTCGAGATCCTCCCCTCCTTCAAATCCCTCTCTCCTTCCTCTCCTCTCTCTCTCCTCTTCCCTCGCGTTCCCCTCCCTCTCCTCTTCCTTTCCTCTCCTTCTCCTCTCCTTTCCCTCTTCCCGCTCCTCCTTTCCTCTTTCTTCTCCTTTTCCTTTCTTCTCCTTTCCTCTTCTCTTCCTTCTCCTCTCCTGTTCCTCTCCTCTTCTCTCCTCCTCCTCCTCTTCTCTCTCCTCTTCCCTCTCTTTCTCTTCTCCTCTCCTCTTCCTTCTCCTCTCCCTATTTCTTCTCTCCTCTCCTCTTAACTATCCTCCCCCTCTTACCTCTCCTCTCTCCTCTCCTTTTCTTCCCTGTCCTCTCCCCTTCCTACTCTCTTAGTCCTCTTCCCTCTCCCCACCCTTTTCCTTTCCTCTTCCCTCTCCTCTCCTTTCCTCTTTCTTTCCTTTTTTCCTCTCTTCTCCTTTCCTCTTTCCTCTTCTCTTCTCTTAGCTTCTCTTCTCTTCCCTCTCCTCTCATTTTCTCTTTCTCTTCCCTCTCATCTCCTCACTCCTCTTCCCTCCTCTCTCCTCTTTCCTTTTCTCTTTCCTTTCCTCTCCACTCTTCTCATCTTCCCACTCATTTCCTCTCTCCCACTCATCTCCTCTCCTTTCCTCTTCCCGCTCTTCTCCTCTCCTCTCCTTTCCTCTTCCCACTCTTCACCTCTCCTTTCCTGCTTTCTTCTCCCTGTTTCCTTTCTCTTCTCCTCTCCTTACCTCCCCCACTTCCATTTCTCTCCTCTTCCTCCTCTCTCCTCTTTCCTTTTCTCTTTCCTTTCCTCTCCACTCTTCTCATCTTCCCACTCATTTCCTCTTCCCACTCATCTCCTCTCCTTTCCTCTTCCCACTTCTTCTCCTCTCCTCTCCTTTCCTCTTCCCACTCTTCACCTCTCCTTTCCGCTTTCTTCTCCTGTTTCCTCTCTTCTCCTCTCCTACTCCCCCCCCATTCCATTTCTCTCCTCTTCCCTCTCCAGTCCTCCTCTCCTCTCCTCTTTCCTCTTCTCTCCTTTTTTCTCCTTATCTCTCCTCTCCTTTCCTCTCCCCTCCCTATCCCTTCCTCTCCCCTCCCCTCTTCCCTCCCATCTCTCCTTCCTTTCTTACGGTTTTCATTTCATTTGTTCTTTTTTTTTTTCAGAATGGAAGAGTATTCCAGACAATCAAGACGTATCTTCAGGCTTACTATGGCAAATTTAGGCTTTTTTCCTTCTCCAATCTGACTCTGGTGACTCTATTTTATGGCAAGTAATTATATTACATCCCGTAAATAATCAGAAACGATGTTGTCTGGTGACAGTCCAATGACAAACAGCCACAACTGTTCCTAAAACACAGCTCTGAGTGTAGGGACCAGAGGCGGAAATGACCATTTGAGCACTTGGGCACTGCCCAAGGGCCCGGAGTCAGTAGGGGGCCCCATGTGATACCCCAGGTACCTTTCATAGGCTTTTTTAAGTGTGGTTAGAGTGTGGGCGAGGACACAAGGGCCCCATGATCCCCTATTGCCCGGGGGCCCCATGAGTTGGCCAGTCGCCCCTGGTAGGGACGTTTATTAAAGAGAAACTATAAAGCTTTGGGGTCAAATGTATTTATTTTTGTGTCTTTAGGGCTTGTTCACATATGAGGTTGGGGGGCAATAAAACACCATGGTCTAGCCCCCCAAAACTGCTACCCCCTTTAGCCAGTGCACAGGCAGTGGCCAGGGATGCATACATGCTGCAGCCACAAAGCTTTTTTCAGGTGCTTGTAGGAATTATACCCCCCTGTTGCTTTTGGCAGGTGCGGTTGCAAGGCGCTAGCCCTTGCAGAACATGACCCATATAAAAGTTTTCGTTCGGGACCACTCTGCAAGTGTGGCGATCAAATGGTTAAAAAGCAGGTAGAAAGGAGGCGAAAACAACAGCTCCTCACCACCTTTGAAATGCTCTT